>VICI01000213.1:0-50102 GCA_019593645.1 Akabosia matsudoensis
CTTAACCTACCGATTTTACCGTTTGAGTTTACCGTTGATTTACCGTTACCGAAGTCGTGTTACCGAAGAAGTTTTACCGATCATCTAATTTTTCCATAGCCATTCCAAATATACAGTCCACTTACCATTCAAACTTTTAACATACAGTCCATACCACATCAACCTAACTGGTCACGTTATCGAGCCTTCAATGTAAGATTCCGGATTTAAATTGAATCTGGTCACGGCATTTTCCTTTTGTTTTCAGGTGTAGTTTTCACCTATTGAATTATGACCTTTTTGAGTGGGCTGATTTGTGTGGAAAGTCAAAAAAAGAAAATAAATAAAATAAATAAATATAATTTTTTTAAAATACATTGATCATGAACACGTGTTGTAGAAAGTGAACCCTTTCAAAGCATCGTAACTATTCCTAGTTTTTTATACTTGGTACAAAAATGTCCGATGTACCAGGTATGGGACAAAGGCTCCGATGTAACTGTAAAGATGTAGCAGTTTATGTCATATTGGTAGACTTTTCTGGACTTTTTAAAACTTGGAAAATGGAAGAGGACTGAGTGCAATTTTTGTACCCTGATAAATCATGGATGCTGGTAGGTTGCTGGCAGTTGACTACCTGACTCTTCCTTGCTTGCTATTTGGTTTTTACATTACTTATACAACTTACTTTTTGTGCATAGAACACAATAAAAGGTACTGCAGTCGAATTCAGATATCTGGATTATGCTTTCGGCAACTTTCATCATGAAAGCCAATTTGGTAGCAGTTGTTCCCAAACATTTGCGGAGACGGGCATTACTTACAATCACAACAGATTTTATGTGTTTTGCACCAGGGGCATATTTCTAGAATTAGATTCAAGTATTGAGCTTCAAATTCAGATTGAATGGGAAATTTTTTTGAGATGTTAACGATGCAAGCTAAAATTCTACATATCCTATGATGGTACCTTTGAATCGCATATAGCTTAGTGACGTGTGTTATGTTATATGGTGTTAAAAACAGAGATGTATTTCAGCCTTCGATATAGCGTGATACTTTACTTTTACTTTAACATATTAAACAATGTGAACTTATCAATTACAAATAGCCTTGCAAGATAATGAGCATTGCTAAAACAAAAGTTTTGAATGACCAAGTTCTTTAAACAAAATTTGTTCACTTCAATCGAACGAAATACGAAGCATGTGTTTACCATCATCTAATGTGAACATCTTGGGATTTGGTTTTTATGTTTCGTGCATTATGTGGGATGTTTTCCTTAGGTTTCTGGTGAAAGCTTTTCTGATTTCTCAACCAAGTTACGCCTTTCTGCTTACCGTATACATATGAGAAACCTTCGTGGCTCAGAAACTTTCTTCTGAAGCCAGTTAACACAGTTGACATATTCAAAATCTCAAGGTATGATGGGAAATAGGTTGCAAGTACACGAGGACTTGAGGAACGGTTTACATTGTCTGTATCAAAGAGTTTTCTAGGTTGTTGTTGTTGGTCCTCGTGCCAGGCTCGTTTTCATCACGTACTCAACCTCTGGAGACTTATAATGCCAAAGTTTTTTTTGTAACTCTATGTGTGCTTCTTCTGCCTTCACTTTCACCACCGCACTGTCACAAGCTATATTATTATTAAACGACTTCCATATCGTGGCCCTCATTCCCATCATAATCATGGCCATTTTTATATTAGGTAACACGTTAGTGCTGTGAACAGCGTGAACCCCATGTAAGCAACAGTGCAATACTAGGAGAGAAGTGAAAGTACCCCATATTAAACTTTTGTATTTGAATCTCTCTGGCGTGCTAAGTTAGTCCAGAAGTGCCAAGGCATCGTCTGGCCAGAGCAAGGAAACAGGTTCATGCATAACCACAGTGAAGAAACGGCGAAACAGTGGACTGTAAGAGTTTGCTCAGCTCAGTTGAGTGAAAGCTTCTTAAAAGGAGGCAGTGTCTATGCTTCTGCTACCACTTGTTCTCTGCACTGTGAAACTTTGTAAGTAGCTATTTCCCTTCAAGATTTTCTCGTCCGTCGGTTCCATCTCAGTGTGCACTAATACATAGGAGCTCCTCAATATAGTTGAAACTAAACTAAAATGTTTCCCAAAGGTAACTAAATATCGCTCTCAACGAATGAATCCTGCATCCATTTGAAGAAACGTGAAATTGACATTCTGTTTTTAAAAAGCTATCATCGTTCGTTGGGTATTTGTTCTCGGAGTCATTCTATATATTCAGTTTTATAGGCATCCTCATCGCAAGCTTTCAAAATATTAAAGAAGCCAAATTCGCTCTCAACTGCAACTAGCACTTAAGTGTAATCCCAAAATGTGCGATGATCACAAAATATAGTAGACATTACAATCGTGTATCAAATAGATGAGAAGGTTTCGGTTCAGTAAGATAGCATTTCCAGCAAAACAAAGTTCGTACAGATCGGATCCTAAACATTTGGATATGTCATCTGCATCCGAGAACAATGGGGGAAAGCTCGCTGCTTGTACAAAGAGATTGACACTAAATGAAAGTGTAGAACATATACATATTATGGTAAATGCAAGAGACTCGAAATTTCTGAAGGACCTGACATCACATCTGAGGCAGCGTTCATAGCAGTGAATAATTGGTGTCTGTAGCATACATTAGAACGTCATTGAAGGAGAATCCTTTGCTTAATAATCAACAAAGACTCTTCACACCTAACTTCTACCTCTCACGTTATTTTTTCGAGGGTCCTCAACTTCATCCTGGTTAGAAAGCTACTTTTATACGTATGCCTATGAGAATCTGAGAGGAAGGTTAGCATAGCTAAAATGGCAGCTAAGTGCTTTAAAAGTGGTGAAAACTGAATGATGAAACAGAGAAAATAGTTTAATAGGTGGACTCGTTGAATACCTCTGTTTCTCATGGTGTTCCATATAGTTTTAGGCTTGCGGTTTTGTCTGGCTATAGAATTCGGTCATTTGACAGCCATTGGCAAACTCTTCCGCTTTCACTCTGACCATTTTGGATTTCGTTGGTATACTCTAAACATAACTCACACTATTATTACTCATACTTTTTCACATCCACGATTCAATGCATCCTTTTTTGCTACTCTGTTTAATTTTTATTAAAAGGCATAAGGATTAAAGGTGCAATGATGTTACAATTGGAGATGAAAGCAAATGAAACCTCTTTAGTCGCATTATTCATTAGTGACCCTTGCTTGGTTATTTTGTGTCCACAGGGAAAAGAAAACATGAGATGGCTCGTAATGAAAATAAATGTAATAACACCGGCCCAGCAGCAGCATCAAGAAAATGAATAGAATAATACCCGCCGTCAACATCAAAAGGCTTTATTTTCTTACAACGGCAACAGACTTTAAAGCTGCAGCATCAGCTTGCTAATAAATCTTCCTTTGTCCTTTTCCTGTCACCATCATCATCGTCAACTAAATAATATTACGACTACAGAAGGGGACCTTGCGGAGCAAAGGAACAGCTAGTGATAAATACCCTTGTAACGTTTGTCTTCACTACCACCCTGGCTTGCTCCTATCTACATTGATACTACTCTTAACGTTTTCTTCTCTCATTTCTGACACGAAAATGATGTACGATATCAAATCAGCAAAATGAGGTAACGAAGAATCAGGAGACATTATGCTAGACATCACAACTACAGCCCAAATATTATTATCATCGTACTCTGCTCCTAATACACCTCTGTGCAACACGAACGCCATTGTCACTAGCCAAAACCCGTAGGATATTAAGTTGTGCGTGAAGGGAGAAAGTCAGTCCAAGCTGTTTCCCAGCTTTCTCTTCGCGCAGAGCCCGTGGTTCGCGATTTTCTCCAAAATAGGTAGACTCTCCTGAGTACAGCATCGGACATTAACTTTTGATGTTCTGTGAGCCAACCGTGAAAATGAAAATTGTGAAAGTGCATCTGTCGGAGCATAAAAGCTTTTCCATTTTGCATTCGAGAAAGATATGTAAAATGTTTCATACCGTGTCTGGCACAATGGGAGAAAATAAATATCGATTAGAGGAGAAGTGAGAAAGATGACTTGATTTTACAGGCATTGTATCACGGATTTGCGAACTGCTGGATGGGATAGTGCTCGAAAAGCGTTTTAATTTCATTAAATCAGTGAAGCTTCTCGGAAACATTTTACTCCACTCTCCAGTTCATCAGCCTGAATTTTTCAATAGCTGTATGGAAAGATTTGTGTGAGATGTGAATTAAACACACGGTTGAGCGGGTGAGTAATATCATCACTTTTTCAAATAGGGACAGTTTTGTGTGCTGTACTGTCCATAAGCCTACAAAAATTGTCACTTACCTAGATTGCCAAAAAAGAAAGGAAAAATCAAGCTGCGATACTGCAGAGGGCTACGTCCATGAGAATTTGCGACGTCTCAAAAAACAGGATTACGAACTGATCAGAAAAGGAAGAAAAGATGGTGAAAAATACAGTTTGAAGGTGAATCGGCAAATAATAATAGATTGGATGTAGAAAGCAGAAAGCAATAAAATACCCCGTAAGCACGTATTGCTAACAAACTTGGGATAAGGAAAATAGCCATTTTTGAACGGAGACAGAAAGAAACCAGGAGCAAGGCAAGAAAAGTATAGCGAACAAGAGGATTTGGGAAGGGAAGATGAGAAAGGGGATTTGCTCCTTCCTTCTGGGAGCATGCATGTTTGTGCCAATTGTTAGCGAATACAGTAGTGTAGTTGTCGCAGATTCTTCTTCTTCCTTGTCGTTGTCCTGGAATAGCCACGGAGTTTTGAACAAACGAAATGGTAGAAGCGTATTGTCCGACTCTGGTAACAAGTTTCACCAGCAAGACGAGCAACTTTCGGCTCCCATACCGTACGGTAACAATGGGATTCCAAAGATTCAAGGACAGGGACAGACTGACGAAGGAGCCCGAAACTTGGAACTGATGGGAGAGGGGCCCAGCTCGAGAAGCCGGTTTCCTGCTATTCCTGCTTCGGCATCTGGAGCATCAGCAGCACATGCTGGAACTACTCAGGATAAATCGTATATGTTTCATAATCAGCATCACCAACATCAGACGTTTGATCAGAGACCAGAGCAGTTGATTCCTGAGGTAACCTCTTTTCCATATTCCAATCGTTTATGAAAGCAAGTCAATGGCAAATTTCAATGTAGTCCTTTTGTACTTATTTTCAATTAAATACTAAAGCATAGAATAAAATAATTATTAAGTTTAAGTTACATAAATTCAAAATTGTATCTTTTGTTTGAACAAATGAAAAGTTTCATGCGCTGAAGCGTTTAATGAGATACATACTCATACAAAAACTCGTTGGTGGTCGGCAAGCCTTTGTTATCTCAGGCGAATTCATTCAATGCATGTATTAAGCTGCTACACGTTTTTACGACAGTGGTTTTAGTTTTTTATCACAAAAAGACTGACTTTCTTTTTTTAATACTTTAGAAACCAGCTTTTATATGAAAGAGTTTCCTCGCAGCAGAAAATACAAACTTGTAGTTTATTCGCTTCTCGGGAACATACTATAAGTCCTACCAGAAATGTTTTACGATGATGGGCTTAAGTTATACGTTCTTGAGACCTTTATACCTGATTCAAAGAAACTCAATCATGTAAATTGATCTCGCAAATCTTACTTGCTTGAAAATGTTTCATCATATACAAAGACACATTCACGAATACAAGGATGAATAAGTCTTGCTAATTTTGGAAAGAAGGCATTGTTTTACCGGTAACTTGAATGAAAAGGTGTCCCTAATAAGTAAAAATGGAATCGTGAAGGAAGCATTGTCTTTAAGATGCGGGCTGTTAGCAGTACTAGCCTGAAACTTTCTATTCTAACTAATGTTCACTTGGCCAGAAAGAAGCGGTGCAGCGGTTTTGAGAAATTAAATGTTTATACAGCCTGTGGCGCGTACTTTTCAAGGGAAAGTTTCAATATCCCAGTGAAAGACTTTTATGAAGGGGCACTTCAAATGCCTAGCAAAAGTACATACAAGAATAAAATATCAAGATATTAAAGCTCAGATGCATCGTCAAGTTTTCATTTGATAACAAGTTAGAGCATGCCTGTATCAAGTAAAATTTTCTTTAGCAGTCAATATCTGTATAGCAGTAAGGTCTTCGATCTGGGCATAAATACATAAATTGGTGTTAACATTAGTTTACAATTAAAATATATGCTTAATCTCCAATTCCTCGGCATTTCTTAAATGTTTGATTTTGTTTTACTTCTTCAGTGAGGTACCTATTTTCGATGCACGACCGATTATTGGTTCCCTTAAGTGCTTTTAAAATTTATGAATTTTCCAACTACCTACGCATCCATCCCCATTATTAGAAACCGAGACAAAGTGCCTAGTCATGCGAAGGAGGAAAATACACAAAACAGAATTACTAATAGGAAATTCGTATCTTCGTCTCCGATTTAGAAATTGAACGCATGAAATCCTCTTTCACGTTTTTGGCATGTGAGTAAAAAGTAAATCGGCGGGTGAAATGATTCCCCAGAGTATTGGAACGGTATAAAAAAGAGTTGCACGGGTTTTCCTTAAACCGAACGGCTATACATCTACAAAGTATAAGTATAAGAATTACTCTACGTTTTCATGCATTAGCGCAAGTTCTCTTTATAATGCAGTTCTTTTGATAAGGTCCACGATTTATTCTGACAAAAACAATACAAATGTATTGATTTTGAGTCTAGAAGAACGAATGTTGGAGCGAATGGTGATCTAACTCGATTCTTATACAATTTGTAATGTGGTCCGTACAAAAATTAAGTTTTTTCAGCATCATTTTTATGATATGTATGTCTGTATAGACGCTGAATAGTTGGGTAGTAAAGTTTATTGCTGAAGTGATTCTATTTATTAAGTAGTGAAAGCTACTTTATAAAATAATCTTGGGTGTCTGTCTGTCCGTCCGTTATCGCGAAATCTCAGATATGCTTTGACGTACGGATGTGAGATTTGGTATACCTGTTTGTCTGCTCAATAGCATTCCTGTTACCAAGTTTCGAAAAATCAGTTCCATCATCATCATGATATAAATCATCGTTAAAGCAGGTCGTGCTTAAGCGCATCTTGCAGGTCGTGCTTAAGCGCATCTTGCAGGTCGTGCTTTAGCGTATCTTGCAGAAACGTCTTTCGCTACTTTTGAGAATCGTGCATGAGCGTTTTATTTCACAGGTTGGACGTGTTTGTCGATGTCAATAAAATTGGTTATGTTTCTAATCATAGAAAAACAGCAATGGACTTACCATTTTAAGTAGATTTTACTGAGCTCGTCAATTTTGTAATAATATGGATTTCAAGTACGAAACACGCGTGGAGAAATAATAAAAAGTGAAATTTGTCTTAATCTAAAACCTTTTATCACCGCACTGTTGCTGTCAGTATTTTACACAGAAAATGCTTATCATATAAATCAAAACAATAAAATGCATATGCCTTTATTAAGCTTTGCGGAGCAATAGCATTATAAGGTAACTCATGGTCGCCGATCGGTATAACGGTTCTGTGCTCTTCGCCTCACCGTGGTTCCGTGTCGCGCCTGTAGCCTACACTTTTCAAGCGATTAGATTGAGCTGAAATTTTACAGGGTCAATGCTATAGTCCCAACGATGAGCCAGGGATATTTTTGGCGCTTTAAGATAATAAGGCCTTTCGCAGGTTACTGCAGGTGCCGGAATTTTTTAAATGACAACGTGGGTTCTCTTTTGGTAAAGATGCCTCTTTATATCAGTTATTAAAAATATCAGAAGCACAGGTCCCCAAGTCATCCCCCTGTGATCTCAGAGGTAGCAAACAATGGCATATTACAACCTTTATATGTTTCCGGAACGGGGTAAAGCTAGAAAGCTGAAAGTTGGTCAGCACATTAGGACACACCTATATAAGGACTCCAATATTTTAGTCAGCCTTTGACATGGATAGATAGTCAGGTTCCTGTAGGTGCTGAATTTAAAAAATAGGGTTTATTTTTGGTGATAAGATAGCTCTATATGAGTTATTAAAAATCACACAGGCACAGGTCCCCAACTCAACCCCCTAGGAGGTCAAACATCAGGATGTGACGACCTTTATTGCTCTTGGCCGGTTTCTGCATTTGCCTTCACGCAAATATTAATTCTAACGTTGCAACGTTTTATTTGTCCTTTTTGCCATTGTTAGATAAACTCAAATCCGAGTTCCCGCAATTGTACAAGCGCCATATTTTGCAGTTACATGCTACAATAGTTGAAAGCTTGCTAGTAACAGTTCTTGAAAGCTTCAAATTTAAGGTGTATTTTGGTCGTTCAGTATACCGTAGTACAAGTACCGAGTTGACATAAACTTTCTATGCACGGAGTACTTGTATCTTAAGGTGATTTTATGATACTGATCATGTGAAAACTCTACAAAAAGGCTTTCGAAGTAATGAATACACGACAGACAAGTCGTATGAGAAACTTTTTAAGTGAATTAAACGTACTGACTAGTAGAATAGCATTCAATAATCTTTAGTTTGGCGAAACAGGCTGTATTTTTTGAGATTTTTGTTCGCATAAAACAAAGTCAGTTCTATTTTTCGGCCACAGGACTGTTTAAGGACTATGATAAAGAAAAGTGATTGTTGAATGCTATGGGATTATTTGCTAAAAGCATTTGCTTATGAAAATTCCTTTTTTGAAGTGATCGGATGAGTTTTCAACTCCATGACGTGACGGAAGTGGCACAATTGCGATTCGCAATGGCTACTGATTCCTATCAGGGCTTCATCACCTAAATATTTTTCATATAACTGATATGTTGTGTCAGAAATGGCTTTGATTAATTGAGCGAGTGTTGATAACGAATTTGTCGGTAAAAGGGGTATTCGTGTTATGCTTTACGATTCAGTACAGGTTTGGGACCCTTGGCATAGGTGCTAAATGTCTAAAAGCTCCAGAGTGGAAGTTGGATCGATAATGATAGTAATTGTGTCAATAATAAACTTTCTCATTATTTGAAGTCAGTAAGATGTCTGGGTCGAGTCCGATGTACCTGTCCAAAGAAATGTAAATGTCAGCACCCCACGTAGGATGATTTGAGATATCACGTTGAGCTAATTTGGTTTTTAAGACACTTCCCACGGCGGCAGCATTTCGACATTTGCTTTAAAAGATAAAAGTAAACACTTCTCACAGGTACTCTTTTGAGTAATATGAGAGAGAGTCAGAGACCTATCTTCCATCTTTATATTGGTCAATTGGTATCTGTGTGGCACAGACTAACTATTTTTGACATGTTTTCAGCGATAATTGAGGACTGTATTTGATAAAAGCTAAATCTTTACAGAATGCATTAGTCGAATCAGTTAAAATGCACCAACACCTGTAAAAATTGTAAGTAACATGTATACTGCGAGTGTCTAAACAAATAGCCTCGTCGAATTGTCACACAAATGTGTCTTGTATAGGTAAACGTATTTTCGTGTTCTGGACTCATTGTAGGTAATGTCTACGTGTCGCAGCAATTTTCAATACTGGCAATGTGAACATTTGTCTTCAGGTTTGTCTTCATGAAGTGACTATTGACACTGGTTATGCTAGTTGCGTAAAATCGATTCGCCAAAAGGTTTCGTGACGCTCACAAATCCAAATTTCCCCGTTTTCCCAGGAACGAGCGTATATGCAAGGTGACGAAATTTTTACTAGTTGTAGCAGCGGCTGTACAAACTTTTTCGGTGTCACTAGTCTGGTCGAAGACAACAGAAAAAGTTAGGGAAACCATTCTTTTAACACACGAATGACAAACATCCGGGAACATGTCTATGTTTTCTTTTCGCCAATAATAGAAGAAATGAATGATGAATCCTGTATGGAACCATACATTTTGCTAAACATGGTATTATTATAAATTTGAGATATGAATCACTGCACCGAAGAAAAAGTCTATTGAAAACTAAACGAAGTTACCTAGTTCGGTAAAAACGATTGTAAATCAGCTTTCTTTCACACATCCAGGTGTTGAGCGAAATACATCCTAGAGTCCAATCAATGTGAGTCATTGTTGGACGTGTCTCAGTGGCAATCAAGTATCTATTTTTCAGCCTAGATTGATGGATTTGTCTGCAAATTTCTGTTTGCCACGTGCGCTGGGCATGTGTATCAAGGCCATAAAACTTCTTTGTCGACATAAAAGACGGTATAAGTATTTCATACTTGGCACAAAGCACACTTGCTGGCATTGATTTCATTTGAATTAGTGTTTGATAAGCTTGAAATCTATACATCTATACATATAACCAAACGGCATACCAAGATGAGGGGAAATAATTAAGTTAATGTGCTGAATAACTAACTTCTGACGAGTCTTTGTATCATAACATTTCTTGTGCTCTTAAACTAAAGATTTTACAGCATAAGAGATTTCAACTTTCTCCTACTACGAAAACGGACAATAGTGAAAACTCATTGAATCTGGTGTCGCATAAGACCAAGATGCATACAAGTAGGTTAGAAACACACAAATATGTGGCAGCGAAAACTAGTTTTGACTAAACTTTCTGAATGAGACTTCATAAAGCAATTTCTGGGAGCTTCCAACTTTTTTTTTCATTCTTCACGGTAATTGCTCTCTTGTGTACTGGAAAAAAAGTTCTTTTGTTTTTGTAAGAGCCAGACGAGCAAATCGAAGAACCGTTCACACTTAGTTTACACAATTTGTTTCATCGATGAGTAAGTCGGAGTTCTTTTCTATCGCGTTTTCCTCAAATTTATGCGCATAAACAAGCACACATTGAGTGAAAATTTATTATTATAATTGCCATACTTTCCGACTTCGAACAATTCCGTTAATAGAGCAGAAATGAAGCAGAAGAAAATTATTTTCTAGAATGAAACTTTTCGATTGCCTGTTTCCATTCGAAGGGCATTTTGTAGTTGGTCGTTTTCTCAAATAGGATATGGTGTAGTGATCAGACCAACTGGCTGGGATGTCCAAAAGTTAACTCATTTTACCAACACTTGTTTAGCTTCTTGTACTACAAGTAGTACAATGGTGCCCGAGTTCCTTTCTTTGAAATTAGTAAAGCCATTACCGACCACTTTATTTTACCTTTACCTTACCCTTACTGCTTCTTCAACTTTAGCATTCTAGCTTCTATTCCGTACAAACGAGATTTTATATCGGTGGTTACTTTTGAATGTTAATTAATACAGCTTCTCCTGGTTGCAGTTTATTCATGAACATGAGAAAACTTAACTAAGGATAATTTATAGCAACGTTCAGTTGAAATCTTGGAACCTGTCTTGAAGTACGTTTGAACCTTTTGCATTTGTCCAGCGCTCATTTCGTGACAGTATTTTTCTCAGTTTATTATAGCGTTATTCGACTAAAAAAAGATTATATGATTGTCATTGAATATAGCTCATTAGTTCTCTCTCACTCAGATTCTTTGAGAGATAGGACTAGTACTTGGTATAGGGTTGTAAAAGGGAGGGTTTCCACAATTCATTATGTCATTAACTTGATCTTTTATTTTCCACTTGTTATTAGTGTTTATGACATTTCGTTTCAGTAATTTCGACTTTTTTCTTGTATGACGTTAATTACGCTGTGCTTTGAAATTATTGACGGCGTATGTATGCGCTGGTGACTTCCTCAGCGAGAAAAGTTTGTACAAAAACGCGTTATGGGATTTGATGCAAGCCCGTTCTTGTCACTTTTTAGGACACTCTATCAAGACTACAAGAACGCACGCCACTCTTGCAGACAATCGAAGAGCTGTCGACAGGGATGATGGGAAACCATTGCATCAATCCGAAAACCAACTACTATATGCTTACTGGAGTTCGGCTTTCCACAGAGTTTGTCAACGTCATCATGGAGAAAGTGGACATGATTGTGTCATTTCTCTATAAAATTAAGAGCATCGAGAGGCATGCCACTGTGGCGGGTAGGTTTTCTTTTTGTTTATATAAATTTTTGTACCATTGTCCGTTTGTTAAGTCAACCTTGAATCGTCCTCAGGTCAAGAAGACTTTCGAGATGTTTATACGTATGCGTTACGTACAATTGAAGCGCTTAAGGACGACTTTCCTCTGCGTGATGTCCGTCTGGTAATTCACGAGGCAGAGGATGTTAATTCAAAGCCTCAACGACCTTCTGGCGGTGGTCCTACCCCGGGAAAACAGGGAATTCATGGAACAACTGCTGTTTATATGTTAGGAGGTGATATGAAATTGACTCCACGACACTTGTCCACAATTGAAGAACTCTCCAGGGAGCCGTGGTTCTTTTATCCATACAATAATCCCCAGGTAGCCCCATCTCCTTCGTCAGCCACATCTTCCTCATCCGACTCGGAAGATTTCATACCGAGAGAAGGATCAAAGTTTTTTAAAGCTGGCCATTTGCCAGTTTCAAAGGAACAACGTGAAAACCATCTTCGTTCTCATTATCACAGAAACAAAATGATGGATGCGCAAATGTTTGGGGATTCATATTTCACATGGCCCTACTTTGACTGCCGCGAGTATCGCGTGCACGAGCAGCAACAGCAACAGCTTCTACGTAGCTCCCGATTAGGCTATTATCATAGACGACGACAAAAACGGGACGTATACTTTACACAATCGGACGATGGAGGGCTTGACGAAGAAAGGGCTGAGGAGTTTGTTCGACGAGAAAGTGATGATGATGGTGGTGAAAGTAGTCATTTTCATCGCACAAGTAATAACATCAATACTAACAATCTAGCCAAAAATGAGGATAGTAATAGCATCATCAACCAAACGCACACATGGTTGGCTTCCTACACTGCGTGGTTTCCTATCGGAGGTCTCAAGGAAAACCGAAGGTGAGAATGCTACATACGAAGGTGGCGTTGAACAGTTTTCCCCTATTACTTCAAGAGATTATCACAAAGAAAATTGCCTAATAACTGGAAGAAAAAATGGCCATTTTATGATTGAGTAAAGAATTTTTGCCATTTGTTTCTCGTTTCTAAGTTTTGGGGAGCTTAGCGTGGATGTAGATCTTTCCCAGTTTGACATCAATCAATGTGGATTTTCGAACGACGAGGAAGAAGATTCGGAGCAGGCGTTTGCTAATCCTCTTTACTACTTTCGAGATACTCATAAATGTGATCGAATTAACTTTCCACCAACATCCAAGGTATGCTCATTAAAGTTAGTTCCCTACACTCGACTACTTTGGATTAAACCATTTTTAACACATAATTTAGTTATGAACAAGTTCAGTACAGACGAAGCTTTATGAAGCTAAACTGTTCAGAGGAAGGCGAGTAAACAAAGTATTCAGCAAAACCATTCATCAAATATTTACCTATTAGTCTAGGCTTTGCTGTTTTTATGCGTTCTCCGAATGAAAAATGGTTGTATCATTAGCCGCTCTTCCTTTCATGAACATTCATTCATATCATAGGCTGCTTTTTGGCGCTTTTATTTTTCCAGTTATTTTGTTAATTCGAAGTTGTTTAGTAAAGGCAATGTGAAATATTATTATATTCAAATGTGTGATGTGGCTCTGGTTTACTACAGCATCCTCTGTGCTTTTAAAGAGACTCGATGCAATGCAGTATGCAATATCAGTGAATGATGAAAAAATATATTTCTTTCAAAATGATTTTAGTGTCACTTTATTCCTGGGAAGGGCTGGAAACTTGGCAGCTATGAATGCAAATGTGCTGGAAACACATATGCCTACTTAAAGAGTCTCAGAAATGTGATTGCTGGCTATAGTGCAGAAGGTAATAATAGTAATGACATTTTAACATAACTGCCAAGATGTGCTATTTCAATTATGCTTGGCATTATGAACGCAAATAATTTTTCGTGATGTTATTTGCACCCAACAAATTAAATACTAGAAACCTTTTACAGGTCTCGGGTTTAAAAGGATGACACACGAGTAGTGTTCATAGACATGCATATCCTTTTCAGCTTGATGCTTGTAGCAAACTACAATAAAACATTGCTGTTTTTTTTGGTCTTTTGTGAAACGATGAATGAAATTTTCTCTCATTTCCTGTTCCTTGTGATTCCAGCCGCCTGGGATACGTGGGTAGAAAACAAGACAAATGGAAATGACTCGGTCCTCTATCCTGTGATCGTTGCGTGTAAAAATTGTCCTTTGGGTTGTGATAACTGTGATGACGGAGTCTCCTGCCTTGCTTCTATTAGTTGGATGTTCAGGTTTGATTCTCAATTTCGTTGCTTTAGTAGATACATTAAAAATCTAGTGTTACTTAAATAAATACAAAAAAAAACTTGAACCGCGGAACGATTTCATATGAAACCAGTGCGGTATGAAGACCTCAGTGTTGTTCAACGCTGGAATTTGGATACAAGTAAAAATCGTAAGTGTAGTGTTCGACTCTGTTATTATTTTAGGAAATGAAGCTTTTGATCTGAGGGAGTAAAGTATTGCCTTGAGATATATTATACTTTTTAAGCAGAACAGGAATTACATCCATTAACTGTACATTCTCATTATCTCTTCAGATAAAGCCAACAGTAGCAATTACTCTGTAATTAGATTTAATATGAACGTGTACAGCAGGAGTTTTTACAGAAAATTGCTTCAAGGCAATAGTTCACGTAAAATGTAGCCCAATAAATCTGAAGAACTCATCTTGCTATTGTTATTACTTCCGTTCAATTATGTAGATTGGTGCTACTCTGTGTGTCCGTATTCTGCTCTGTCGGCTCCATTGCGCTGGTCTTCGTAACGTACAAGTTTCGCAAAGCCCCGGTTCTCAAGTCATCATCACCCATTTTTCACTGCATCACGTTGTTCGGCTGCATGATTATGTATTCAGAGGTGAGTGAGATGCAATGAAAATGTTTTTGGTTTTTCTTAACACTTTTATCGATCCCATTTGGAGACCAGCCAAGGAAAATGTTTGTGTGAGTAGTTTCTCGGTTTCCTCTGAAAATTCCATGTGAAGATTTTTTTTACTCTCCATACATAGCCCTTTCCATTCTCCTCCATTAATATTGTGATACGACGACCCATCGAGAAAGTATCCTGCCTTTCTTTCATCCTACCGACTTTCACCTCTAACCTTTCCCTACTCGCTCTCCATCTCATTTTCTCTATTTACATGTACCTTATTTCCGTACTTGAAATGGGATAGATATATATTATGACTAATGATTCCTCTGCTTATTAAACGTGCCCTCAATTGAATAAAAGTAATTGACAACTTAATTATGATGGAGGTCGTATTTCTAATGCTACTGTATTATTATCGGATTTCAGATGGTAGCATTATTCCCAATGCTAACCCGCCCGTCTTGTATAGCAGTCAAGTGGACACGCCACTTAGGATTCTGCATAACCTACACTGCACTCTATATGAAACTCTGCAGGTAAGCCAGCCATCACGTACTTATATCCTGATATAGTCCAGGATAGGAAGAAAAAAAAATCTTACTCTAAAATCAATTTGACAAAAAAAAGTTGCGAGCTGCTCTCTCAGCGAAAACTTTTGTGATCTTCTCTGATTTAATTTGGCATAATTGCTGTGATTTTCTCATAGGGTTTACCTAACGTTCAGAGTAAAGTCAGCTCACAAAATCAAACTCACCGAGAAGCACCTGCTGCATTGGATGAGTCCCATAATGGTTATTATGCTGCTATATTTGTTCGCTTGGACAATAAGCGACCCTCCAGATACAGTGGACATGCTGACTACAGACGACAAAAAGTTTGTTCAGTGTGTCTATAACTGGTAAGAAAAAAAAAGTCTTTTGACGTGCAGACATAATGGAGCTTGCATGTTTTGCATAATGTACAATACAAAGTAGTTAGAAGTAGAGCTCCGTCTAACCAATATTTGTTGTGTCAAAAGTATCTGCATTTTTGAAAAAAAAATAGTTGTTTGCGTATTATGTCATGTCAGAAGGGGCTTACATCTAGAACATAAAGTATTTTCGACTATTATAGCCCGGTTTTTCATTTTAAGGATTGTGTCTCGTACGAATCCGAAAAATTTAATATGGAGGTTTAGCTTTAAAACTGGCAGCAATTTCTTGTATTGATTTCACATTTTTTGACGACAAATTGTGTATGTCAACCACTAATTATGTTGCTTCAAAGCTATAGAATTATTTTTTAAACCTGAGCTAGCCGGTCTCCCATTATAGCCACGAGTTTTCTGAACCCATAATAGCCAGGTGCTGTAACTGGAGGAAATACGGTATTCTGTACTGTACATAATTTATGATAATAAGAGGGTGCTTCGCATAACCATAACCATGCGCAATCTTCATTTCAATTATTTCACTACATCACATATTGAAAGTGACCTCGTTATTGCATTTTGAAAGCTTTTTAATAGTGAACAAAAACACAATACTCCTTTCCAGTGGAATGATATTCCAAAAAACCCATCTCAAGTATTTTTTGCGGAGTGGTAGCTTCGTTGTCTTTTGAGATCTAAGCCTGTACTAGTTTCTTGTTTACGGAAAACAGCATTTTTTGCTTTTGATATGTGTCCTTTATACTAAAATGGAAAATGGAGAAATTTCCTTAAATGGTAGGAACGCCTTACTCTGCAAACACATTCCTTTCCTCTCTCGCTTGATACAAGTTGTGATAGAATATGTTTTCGAATAACAGCGATGGAGAGTTGGAAAATGAAAATATTTATTTAAACTTTCAAGTTCTTCGATGATACTTTCTCTGAAAAGATGAAAGTAGGATGGAAAAGTTGTTGTGCAACTTTCTAACGGTATGATGTGCTTGTATTAGTGCGATGTCTTCAAGATTCAAACATTCTGGGCATCAACACACAGAAATTGTTTTGGTGATGGCAACATCTTTCGCCATTTAGTTGTGAATAAAATTAAGGGCTGGCTATGGTGCTTTCATTAAGAAACCTTTCTCAACATGCAGTATCATAATCATCATAGGATAACATTAAGCTTGATGCACACTTACAAACGCTTACAAAACACGAGAGAAATTTTCATTGAGAACACACAAAAACGCAAAATTATAAAGTTGAGAGTGCCTCTGAAGTTGTAATTTTTTTGCTTGAATGTCATTCCAGGTGGGACCATGTATTGTCTTTTGGCGAGATAATATTCCTTGCGTATGGTGTTTGGATTTGCTGGAGAATACGAGAGAATCCGGATGCTCAATACATCTCATACTCTATATACAATATAGCTTTCACCAATGTCATCATGGTAACCTTCCAGTAAGTCCTGTAGATCGTATTTTTTGTTGCTCAATCTATGCATAAATAATAAGAAAAACTGAAAACAGAGCACCAATAGAGAATACTCATTTTTCCTACGTTGCGTTGCTTCAACTTTTTAAGTGAAAGTAATGGCTTTGTCAAGAGAAGTTGCTGTTGGTAGATCTCTGAGATGAAATCTTCCTTAAAAATATGTTTTTCTTGAATACATTGGGCTATACATTAAAGTGCAAACCATTCCTCACTTGCATACCATTCTGTCATTGGGGCAAATGAGATTACAGAAGAAACAAGGCTTTTCCTATCCTTGACTACGTATTTCGTGGATGACAACTTGAAATACTGCCTACCAGCTTGCTATAGAACCTAGTACCTACAGGGGCTACTTTTAAGTGTATCGTCAAGATGCAGATGATACTGGAATGAAGAGATCTTAAGTGTTTGTTTCTGTGCGAGTGGGTTTTAAGAGTGTAATCAATGACTGACTTGTTCTAAATGAGCGTTTTCGTATGCAACAGATTTGCTTTATTCTTGCTGTATGTAACACAAATGAATGTCTTTTTTATCCCATGAAGCTTACTGATCGTTCCGCAAGCCGGTCCAGACACCAAGTATTTGTTAGCTTTCATCCGCACACAAATGAGTACAACAGTAACGATTGGATTTGTCTTCGGGAGTAAGGTAAGTCATGAAAAGCTCGTTGTTCAGATAGAAGCGCCAGACTCATTTCATTCCAATTAGGTGTAATATATATTAATGGAAAAATGGTGACAGCTTCAGGCAAAAGTGAAGAGCTATTGACGTGAGTCTCACGTAACCCCTGATATGGTGCATTGCTTTCTCCTTTTCTAGTTATGGAGCGTTTTGAAAGGAGATAATTCCGCATTAAAAGAGATTTCAAATTCTGCGAATGGATTCGGACACGAAACGCTTGACTTAGCCGAAGAGAATCAACAGTTGAAGGTAACCCTTTACATTTTGCACAACTGGGCAGTACTTTGTACTTATCGGTTGCTTGCCAGTTTTTTTAAATCGCGAAACATGTTTTTCGGCGACATGGCGTAATTTTATGTCATTTTGTCTGATACACAGGAGGAGCTTACCAAAATGGCGACGCAGATTGAGAAACTCAAATCTTATGCTATGTGCAAAAACAATCCTCATTTGAAAAGTGCAGCAACCAACATTACAACTGATGCGGACTTTAGCAAACTAGATTCCCTCACACAGCTCTGACTAGTATTAAAACCAGTGACGAATGAAACTTGGTTGTAACTTATGATCTGAGTTATACCTACCTGTTTGGCGGTGTCGCCATCCATTTCATTATGTATTAGAGTTTTTGTTATATCCTTTGAAATTAGTTACTCTTCTTCGAAGGAGGTTCTTCAATACCATTTGCGCAAAGCTTCCCTCTTTTATAGCAAAATAGATATCTTTCCTAATATTTCTAAATGTTTTTTTAGGAATATAAAAAATTCTACGTTTAAATACACTTTCACCAAGTCCGAATATTAGACCTTGCATAACTCATTTCATCCAAAACATCAAACCTTATGTACGCATCATGTCGTTGTTTCGTAATAACACTAATGTTCTGGCAATCATAAATATCCTTAGAGTACCTGATCCAAAAGGAGAAAATAAAAAATGGTGTAAGTTTGAGTTGCGGAACATAGATCTGTTCAAAAACTCTTGATCTCTACATGTAGTTCACTGACGGCCTCTTGAAATACATACAAAAATGCACAGTTACAATCTGATCGAAGCGTTATATGTGTTGTTATTGAAAAGCTTTCGTGGCTTTTAGTGAAAAATAATTTTTAGAGACTAGTAAGATTAAAGCAACATTTTTAAGCTTATAATGAAAGTATACATTACAAATTACAATACCGTATGCATACAACATTGTCCAATTCTTTTCAGAGTTGTGGTCAACATTCAGTGGTGGGTGGAGTTGCTGCTTGTGTAAAACTTGAAAATGGAAGTTCAGTTTGAAGTTTGTTTTTCATTGTGACGCATAACAAGAAAATATTTTTATATCCTGCTAATTATGGCAATCTGTGTGATTCAAAAATAAACGATCATCCATATAGAAATGTGAATTTGTCAAGTAAAATGTAATAAAAAGCCTGCAAGTCCACATAATGCATAGTTGTATTGTATACTGTCTTAGCTAGTCTCGGTCAATCAAAATATTGATAACTTTCATTTGAGTTCGAGGGGCTTAGAATCCATTTTCTCATCATAAATAGAAGCGTTTGTGGAACTTCCAACGTTATTTTAGAAAAGAATAAGATTTAAGTATGATAAATTGTTGAAACTTATATTCGAACGTCCGAATGTGAAATATTATGTACTGATTTAATTGTCAATAAATTGTTGAATTGTAGCGGGACTACGTTCACATCGAGTCTACGCGGTACTCATTTCGATATCTAAAAAATGGCAGATGAGTATAAAATAATTTTATTTTCATGTCGATGATGGCCTGAGCAGGCAGGATGAATTTCATCCAATAAACAATGATAAATACTAGGGTTCTTAAAACAATGATACTTAAATTACAAGGTAAAATCAAAAGGTTTAAAGCCTTCCCGTAAAGTTTTAACGCACTCAATTTCTTCTTCTTTACTCATCTTGCATTGTTTCCAATCGACTTTTTCGGGGCAATTTAAAATAGCTTCTGATGCTAGAAGCTCCCGACCAAACTGAATGGGGAAATTCTTCTTAATAGCAACGAATAGTTTTGTTTTATCCGGTAACTCCATGAAGAAATAGGGAAATCCTGGTTTCGTCATCTGGTACAACTCTGCATTTGGCGGAAACTCCTGAATTTCAATTCCTTCACTTTCACCGAAGTCCTGTAATTACAGAACGATTATTTAAAGGAATTTTACATATCTTCGATTAGTACACTTAATAATTGCCTGTAAGGAATATCTTGAGGTGAACTCATTTAAATCGTACCAAACATGCTAGTTTAAATCCGTTTAAAGCTGTCTTCGCAACAGGTACAACTTGGATTTGCAGATGCGGACTTTTGAAGTTTCTTTCAAAGAATACTACTGCTTTTCCCTGAGTCTCAAAAAACTTAATTAGCTGTGTTTTGAACTTGTTGACCTCTTCGGCCACTTCAGGAGGGCATTCGACAGTGCTCTGGAAATGGCCAATCGGCACTATCAACAGATGATCATCGGTAAGGCCCCCTTTCGCTATGGTCAAGTACACCTATACACAAATGGAAAGGAAAATTTTATTAAAATTCCTTGAATGGCAATTTTTTAAATCATACAAACATTTAATTATTACCGAATCGCCTATTGAGATTATCAAGTGTTTTTCAACTTCCGGACTAGCCAGGCAAAACCAACAGGGACCTTAAATATGTAGACAAAAATGTATTTGGATTCCGTTCGTACATAAAATAAGAAAATATATACATAGCCATGTGACACATAATGAGACTCATCATACCTTGTGGCACAGGTGGAGGGCGCTTAGGATTACCTCCTCTACCACCTGACTCGTCTGGATATGGACGCTTATTGTACCCTCCTCTACCCCTGCCACCTCCCCTCCCTCGGCCACGATAGTTATTTTCACCCGTGTACGATGTATCAAAGAAAAACTGGTTACCAGGAACAGGTTGATTGCTGTCACGAGGTTGCATCGAGCTGTTCTGATTTATTTGCGGCACGTTTTGCGAAGAAAAAGGATTTTGAGTCACACTGGGTGGCTCTTGAACTAACTCCTCCCTCGAAACATGCGCTAGTGGTGTAATATTGAAAGCATAGATCCATTTCCGCTTTTCCGTGTTAGCTACTTTTCCTAAGGCAATAAATCTGGTACAATGTTGGGCCGTTTGGGCCAAGACCTCGTGATTCCTAAATGGGATCCGTTCATAACTGATCCCTTCAAATCCGGCGAAGTGGTAGCGCGGCTTCAGTCTTTTAGTTAAAGGAGCTAGAAGAGCAGACGACTTTGAGGGTTCTTGTTCCTGCATATAACACGAAATATGTACAAATTAGAAAGCCTTTATACACGACAGGGTAATCGATTGGGACATTGGATTTTCTTACCGGTGGCGCAGCGTGCTGTTTCACTCCAGTTGGCCATTGAGACGTTAAAAATATGTCCACTCCTTTAAAGCCCACCTCATTTTCCAACCGGATGTGAAGATTTCTCACGTCTTCGTGGTTGAAGTTGCACTCTTCTTTGGTTTGACCCGTTTCTTGTTGAATACCACTAAGATATGCTATTTTTAATCCCGAGGACTCGTTATAAACACCATTTCGGCCTACGGTATCATATAAAAATTAGTTACAGTAACTGCATTACGTGGTTTACCATTTAATTGATACAGTTAAAATTACTTACCTAGATAGGTTATATTCGGAGCTATTTCACATCCATTCAAGTCCGGGAAATAGGACAGCTGCTGTTTCGTTACAGGCCCAAGGATGTACGTCGGCACAGGTGCAGGAGGAATAACCAGTCCCTCGTCAATCGTTAATGGGAAAAAACTTCCAACACAAAACAACATGTCAAAAGGACCTGCCTTTTTGTTGACTGCTGACACACGGTCAAAAAGTTGCTTAAACTTCCCCTCCACATCACCAGCAACTAAAATTTTCAACTGGGCTCCACTCATTTTTTTTCCTTATACAAAACGTTTCATGTAAATCTAAATATTTCAACTGAACATAAATTAACTTGTAAACCCAATTTCAACTTGGTTAACTCTTAAATAATATAATATTCAATCCAATTACTTCAAATTTCATGTTTCATTTGAATCAGATTCAGAAGAACAACACTGGATAAAAAAAAGTGAAAGGAGAAGTTAGTAAGATTCATCACATGTGTAAACAAACTGGGACAAACACATTACCGCTATAATTCAAGGGGCAATATGATATTTTCCAAATGTATGTGTAGCTGCAAACGCTTGGAAGTTGCAGGCAAGTATTGCATGATGTCGCTTTGTGGAATGAATGTGTATGAGTCAAGAGTGAGTGCGCATTTTTTTCCTGATTGATCGTTTCTTATCAATCAATCAGTCAATGATAAAAAAAATTAGGTCATTTGTAATTAGCTTCCGATTGCTTACTGAATACTTTCTGGATTCGCATGTGGGTGAACAGAATTATACAGATTAGAGACCCATATTTGCTGAAATTTGCTATAGGGGCACAATGAGACTGTTCCAGTTAACAAGTGTTAATTTAATGTGCTTCGTGGCGTTTTTTGAAGTACGGACTGAGGACAATTGTCAGTGGATGCCGGATGGAAGCAAGATTTGTGAAAGAGGAGATGGTAGGACAATTGCTGCAATAGACATAAAATTTCCTGTAACTGGAACGTGCTGACACGTGGGTCACGATTACGATTTGTTTTCAGATGAGCACAATGTTTGGACTGAGAAGATTGAAGATGACGACCTTTTATTGAATGTTTGTTTGATTTCAAAAGAATTAAGCTTCGAAGTTCATAATTTTATGATAAATGTATAATTATCAAAAGAAAATGTGCTTTTTCAAATAGGGGGCCGGCAAAACTGACTCAGCGCAAAATGTATATGTAGCGCCTGGTCTTGTTGCTAAAATGCTTTCCACGGCTTTTAAGCACCAGTTGACACAGTTAAGTGCGTCGCAGGCCGGGAACCTGGTAAATGTGCCACCGGAAATCATAGTTACTGCAGCGATTGGAGCGTTCAATATTCTTGACAGGAATGACGACGGATTTCTTGAATACGTTAGAGCTGAAAAAAACGTTTCAAGGTTCAGTTTCGCGATTTTTGAGACAAAAAACATTAAGCTACTATGTTGGAATTTCAGGTAGAACTTTTATCAGACCAAATTGATTTCAATACGGGAAAACTGCAGGATGCATTTAATGAATATCCAGAAGGTAAAGTTTCGATTTTCGAGGGACTGGACATGTTGCAGCAGACCGGAGATGATACTGTCCTGAAACCTTTGCTTTCACCGTTCAAAAAGTTGACTTACTTGCCCACAGGCAGTGCTAAAAAGATGATTCAGGGTTCTGTGCAAATGTTTTTGGATGCGGACGTGAATAACGACAGTAGACTTACCAAAGTGTGTAAATTGCCATTTAATATTGACTAACGTTATACTTACGACATATATTTCATTCGAAGGCTGAATTCAAAACGGGAATGAAGAAAGTACAAGAGAAGATGAAAGCTGAGCGGAATCCAGGGGCCAATGCTGATGACGACCAGCTCGATGCTCTTTTTAAATTGATCGACAAGGATGAGGATGAAATATTATCGTACATTGAGTTCCAAGGTACTATTCCTGAGAAACCAAACACGATGAGAGATTCGATGGAACAAATTTTCAATGCCGCTGATATAAACAACGACGGTTCCTTATCAGAGGTATTTGTGTAGGTTCTATGTAAATTGTCAAGTAAATCTTTAAGCTTGATTGTAACACAAATGTTTGTGAACTACATGGGGTGTTTGGGTAGGCAGAATTCGTTTCCTTCATGAAAGCAAAAGGTAAAGCTGAGAAGATAAAAAGTGAGACTCTAGATAAGGAAATCTCTGAAGGCTTTGTAGCCCTGGATGAAAACCACGATGGTTCTATAAGTAGAGCCGAGCTTGTAGGGATGCTAGATGCAATGAAAACAGCCCAAAAGAAAAGAATTGAAGAGGCATTTTCCGCCTTTGATAAGAATGGAGACGGTTTCTTGACAAAGGTATACATAAATCCACGAAATGTTAATCTCCCCGAATGAAATTGAGTCTCACATACGTAAATATTGAAATTTTAGAACGAGATGACGGAAATAGTAGAAGGCATGAAGAAAGTGAATGGACAGAATATTGATGAGAACATGTTCATGGCAATGCTCGACAAGAATCATGATAAGCAAATAAGCTTGGAAGAAATGTCAGATATGCTGGAAACTTTAATGAAATAAATGCTATATATATAAAACACATTTGTTACATTTTCAGTCATTTTTATTTATTTTCCACAAATCCGATTTCCATTACTTCCTCCGATTAAAAATAAACTTTCAATGAGACATCAGAATTTTGCTTCAGTTTAGAATTTTTGGACACTTCAGTTTTCCATCAGGTAAAACGTCAAGCTCTTCTTGAACCGTTTTGCTACTAAATCTCTACATCAAATCTTAACTCATCGGATTATCAAGGGTTTAAATATGAGGACATCTTGATATTGGGTTAGAACGGCAAAACATAAAAACATTATCTGAAGTCATCTTACTAATTTAGAAAAAATTTATATCCCAAATGATTAAGTAAAACTTTTTCTGTGTCTTTGGAAATACATTTTAGTTTGCTACAGGAGTGCCGTTTGTACGGGACTTTGCATGAGGAACATGTGTCCCGTTTCCGCAGTCGTTTACGCCTGTCTTGCATTCTTTGAGGACTCCATCAAAACCTTTTGACACACATCCAGTGGGTTGACTTGACGGCTCGTTGACAAGAAACAAGTGATTGTTTGCAGGAAGACTCAATGCGGCTCGCATCAGATTTTCAACGCATGATCTCTGCCTGAACAGGGAGTTCGTCATAATATGTAATGGAGCCTTCAGCCAGTATCCCAAAAGCTGTCCCATTTCGAACTCAACCTTTTCGGAATTCATTCTGACGTCCATTCTTTGAAACAATTCCATGAAGAGGACCAAATCCAACATGATAGGAGCGGCGAGTAAGGAGTCCTCACAAGTGTTGTGGATTACCATTGTGTTAAGACCACCCATTCCGATGGCTGAGGTGTATTCGTCCATTGCTCGCTTGCTGTCACCCACGAATGGAACGTACTTGATGACTACCAAATGATCTGGCACTTTGGATCCCATCCCACTTGCGAAAAGTTCAGTATTGGAGGCGACCATGTCATCAACAACGCCTCTTTTTGAGATCTCTTTAGAACGGAATGTCTGCGGCGCAGAGAGATTTTTACCATCATTATTACCAAGATGGTTGTAACTGACAATGCTCTCTGGTTTCAATCCAGCCCCAACTAGGTAATCCATGAGTACTGACTTCATCTTGGTTTGCCCTGTCTTGAGGTCATCACCAGCGATCATGACTTTGTGCCTATCAGCCAATTCTTGAATGCCTGGTACAAACGTGTTTTGTGGGGACCCATTGATGTATGCGCACTGGAAAAGTAAAAGTAATGTTTTAGGGTAATATTTTGCCGGTTTATAACCTAACGGTTTCCTTTGTCAAGAACAAATATTTTACATACGCCTTCCAAGATGGCAGCCGCAGCGTATACAGTTGAAGGCGAGATTTCAGCTGCACTAGCCTTCATTGCATTTTCCAGGTTTGCCCATGTATCGTTTAGCCCCTCCACGAGTTCTGCGAATCTTTCCGTGTTGCCCACCCATAGGACTATGATTTTGTCCAGGTTTTTTGTGATTTTGAAGTCACGAATATCCTCACGTAGCTGCTCCAGTTGTTCCCACTTTGTGCCTGTCTTTACATTGTCAACACGATCCGCTTGATTGGCAGCAACAAAGTCCTGGAAAAATACAGCCTTTCGGGGTTTGATGGGTTCCATGTATTTTCGAAGTTTTTGCTGAAGGTCATAATCAAAGACAGCAGCTCGTTTCATTCCCTCGTACATGTTGAAGTTGGATATATCCCATCCATCAATTTCCATATTCGTTGGGTCCACGAATGGAAGCTGTAGGGAAGAAAATAGCGATTTTAGAGTGCATTTATATGTAACCTGTTCACAACTCCCGAGTGACGGCTGGAATCGAATTACGACAGGAGTCATGTACGTCAACGCACCATTTCCCGAACAGGAGCGAACACCTCTTCGCCCGCTTCGTTGAGTCCAACCGGAAAAGTTCCGATCATTGCAACAGAGCCGAGAAAATCCGCGTGATGTTCGCCTCGTTTGGAGGTCCAGCTTATGTTGTGCTTGTTAGCCAAACACATTCCAGAAAAAGTTGTTCCGTTGTTTCCATTCAGCCCTGTTATGAAACCAAATAAGGCATTAAGTATGCGATAAGACTTCACAAGTAAGAACAAAAAAAAAGGTTTCAGCATTGAAAATCCATTTTTTTGTCATATGACTTATGAATATTTCTTGCCAAACTTAATCAGTTTGAACTAAATGCTCATTTAGCATAATGTTTATTGACATACCGGCAAGCATAACCCCGAACCGAGGAACTTTTGATACAGTAGTCACCTCTACATCAACTGTGTATGGGTTGATCTAGAACAAGTCAAATTTATGCATGAACGTAACATTTTTAATGGATTCTGCTTCATAAATGTAATTTAGACAAGTACATGGTTTTGAATTACACACTGACAATTGTAAGAGAAGAACATTATGATTTCTTACCGTGATTTGTCCTCCTGCATCTCGTATTACTTTGGATGACTCGTAGCTATATGTCGCTCGGATGGCGTCCTCACCATAGCTCACTTTTGGACTATTCACTTTCACTTTCAGTGGCATTTTGTAGCTTGAAAAAATGTATCTTTTAGGAATTTAAAAGTTTGGAGAATATGTTTTATGAGCGGCGATTCGCTTTTTGACGTGATTACGAATTGTAGAATGGATGTACTGTGAATGAAGCTTGATTTTTTCCTTCGTTTATATACAGAAATTTAATTTCTCGACAGCGTAAACAAACTCTTTATTTGCACGTATAATGCATAAAAGCTGTCGTGATCCTTTATTTATATGTTGTTGTCTATTAAATAAAGTCTTTTGATTACTAATTCGTGATCTGTTATGATAAGATTTTTTTTCTGAACTTTAGCACATCAAACAAGTATCACTGTTTGCCCAACTGGGAATGTTCTAGCAGACTGAAGTAAAACAATCGTCAGAAAGTGTTGTCATTCTCAATGATTAGTGCGTTTCAGTGGAAGGAAGAAAACCAGCAAGTGCGTATGTGTCGGCTTCCCGTTAGTAGACTGACAAGTTTATCCAACGCTGTACAGGAGCGTGAAGGAGAAAACAAATCCAGAAATAGGAGTATAATGCCAGCCATTGCGAAACATGTACATAGGAATAGTGTGTCTGCTGGAGGATAGATAGTATAAAAGCAAGGTACTTCTTTTTTGTTGGTTTTTCAATAGTGTTTTGCTGACCAGTTTGCAGGATCAAGTTCAATATTCACTGCTATATGTGTTTACGTGTGCATGTTGTGGGGAGTCGAAATAATGGACCATGAATAAATATGATTAGTCAAGTGTGTTAGACACGTGATAGGTTTTCGTTCGATACGATGCGGTGAGGTAGTTGCTGTTACATGAGGAAGAAATCAATAGTTTCTCGCAGAGTAAGTACAAGGGAAGGAAATGTCTGTCCTTTCAAGTGATAGGTTTTCGTTCGATACGATGCGGTGAGGTAGTTGCTGTTACATGAGGAAGAAATCAATAGTTTCTCGCAGAGTAAGTACAAGGGAAGGAAATGTTTGTCCTTTCAGTTTGAACAAAGGGGATGTATGAATAAGGGAGAAGTAATGTGATTGAACGATGGCTGATAGATTTATTTTTATAAAATATTTGGTCATGCATTTAAACAATTGGAATATTTGATTGGTTGGGAAAATGTCATTGACTGTTTAGCAAATGAAAAAGGAGACGGTTGCTCATGGGTCTAATCACGTGGTTTTGATACAGAGTACAGAAAGTGTACTGATTGTTGTAAAGAAAAATAGCTTTCAATATTCAACCTCGGATGGGTCGTATTCGCGGGATTTTCTTGCGTTCCATCCTCTGTTTCCATTTTCTAATCGTCCGTTTCCTCCTTGAAATCCATCGCCACTGGGTCCTGGAGGGCCAGGTGGACCGGGCGGTCCTTGAGGTCCTATAGGATTTTCGTATTTTTTACCTTAGATTTTTATCTAAAGTTGCTGCATTTGCCAAAATGTAATCACCACCCACCTTTATATCCAGTCTGTCCAGGTGGTCCTGGTGGACCCTTTGGACCAGGTGCTCCATTCTTACCATCATATCCCTTCGCTCCCTTTTCTCCCGGAGGACCCTTTATTAAATATGTTGACGAAGGGCCTTAACTTCTTGGTAAATTCCAGTCCAACTTTAAATTTTAAGAATTTTTACCCGCATCCTGGTGGACCCTTGAAATCCTCTTTCTTGAATTTGTAAAATTCCTGCGTATGTAAAATAAAGTTTACATGTAAGCTGCCACTTCTTACTCCGCACTGTGCACTTTGGACAGCGCTACAAATAGAGGTTAAAATACCGTTTGTAACTGTGATATCTTGCTATTCAACTGGTTGATTTCTGATGTACACGAGCAATATCCAGACGTTTGCTCACGGTTATATGAGCCTTTAGCGTTTCGTTTATCTCGGTCATCATCACTAAGATTGCAAAATAACTAATCTGTTGACAAAAACCTGATATGTGATTATAAGACAAAAAAGCTATATCTTACGTGGGCTCCGAGTAGTCATATTGAGCCCATGCCACACCCACAAAGAGGCATAATAGAAGACAACCCTTCATCGTGTACTTTGTCGTATCGTTGTGACTCGCAGCTCAGTTTTTGAAAAAATGATAATCTTTAGTTTTGCCAGCATGTTTAAATACATATCACCTAACCTCCCACATATTCCGTTGGTTAAAGAATATTTACAAATTTCTTGGAATATCATGAAGAATAACCACAGCACACAACATTGCGCATTGATGATGGATGAGCCATGAGTTTTTTAAATTTGTAAAGTTCGATGCAGTTTTATTTCAACTCGGTTCTCTCACATCCGCACTTGCTACTGCTTAGCCACTTTGTGCGGTCAGATTTAGTCTTAAAATATATTTCGCCCTTTCCTGTTGATGCTCCATCGGTTAAAACTTCGATCAGGATTAAAACATCTCTCGTCATTTTATTTTTATTAATGAAAGAAAAGTTCACAATGTCAAAATTTTTGAATCAACAAACAAGAAATATTGCTTTTCACTTTTCATCAATATGTTTCTTTGCAATTATTCAAACCAAATATAGTTTTTTTGCCTGCTCATCCATTGAACTACAAAACAGTATATATATCCCAATTACACATAAACTTGAAACAACTTTAGCGAATTCGCCATATGCAATAAGACAGACATTGGAGCTTACGATATTCCTCCAGTTTTTCCTTGGACCATCTGGTTGTAGTAAAGCTTCTCCTGGTTCACCTTTCAATCCTGGTATTCCCGGGAGACCATGAAGTCCAGGCATCCCTTCCTCCCCTTTCAGTCCTGGGATGCCCGGGGGTCCGGGTAAACCGGCTTCTCCTTTTTGACCCTAAGAAATCTTTTAATTTGTAAAAGTTCACCCAGTTAAATGCTCTAAGGTATTTACCGGTGCTCCAATCATTGAAAGTCCAGGGGGTCCCTTGAACAAATTTGTAAACGTTCAACATGAAAATATTCTAAATTTTGTTTGCACGAATTTCATTGAAGCAAAGCTTTACGCACTTGGATTCCAGGAAGTCCTGGATCCCCCTTTGGCCCTGAGCAATCCTGATTCACCTTTTAGTCCCCGAAGGCCAGGAAGTCCGTCTCTACCCGGTGGCCCCATTAAACCCTATTTCAAAGATGACGTTTAAATTCTGCCCCATTACTTGTGAATAACTTTATGATTTGCAAACATAAATCAATAGAATCAAGTACCGGAGATCCCGGTTCCCCTTTTGAACCGTCTCGACATGTGCAGTCATGTTGTGTTTGGGGATCTCCTATCAATCAAGATTAGCATTATTTATCTCTCTTTGGTATAGCAAATATATATATAACTTAAATATATAATCTTGCGATCACTCACGGGCAACCTCCAGTTCTAATACTGAATGATTTAGATTCTTTAACTGCAAGCGTAGTTCCATAATATGTGATTGCAATTCGGAAACGTTGTTAACACTTTCTGCCAGTATTGCCTCTACCGATGACGGAGTTGATTCCGTATTCTCTGATACCTTATCCTGTATACTTTGATAAAAATCATTTTGGAAACTTTTCAGCTCACGCCAAAGCACTAATGAAATTCCAATGCTGACAAGAAGACAAATTATGAGGAGGGCAGTTATCCAGGGGCAGTTACTCTTGCAAAATCTAGTATTGGGGTTATTAGATACTTTTCTTTTTTTCGCTGGTAAAGTTGTGATAGACCCATTGTAAGGTTTCACTGCGGATATGTCATCGAAAGAGGTGAACATAATTATTCAAAGAGTCAAATATCTATTTTCTTTCTCTCTGGGCAAGTTGTTGACAAGTAAATGCAAAAGACTTCTGGACTAAACTGGGGATTATTGTCATTTTCAAATTTGTATGATGTGCATTGTAAATTACATCTAGCTTTTATCATATATGCAGTGTTGAATTTCTTTCGGGTTATTCAGAAGATAAATGTATCTGGAAGCTGGGTTGATGTAATTTTTTTTGTTTGACGCGCATTTCCTGTGTGCGCTTCAAGTGATACTTCCTTTATCAGAATTAAGCAATAAGCGTACTGAGTGTTGAAAACTCCAGTTATTGATTACAAAATTATTTATTGAAAATACAAAAATATCATAAACATAATGAGCATAACCACCATGAAGCCAGTTAGTGTCGCATTGCACAAGTACTTCACCCGAAATGTGTCTGCAATCTGGAGAGTTATATATAAATCCAATAGTCATCTTTTTTCGCTAGGTTTAGTTCATTAAATACATTAAAACGTGACGTAACTCAGTTCCCTTACAATATATGCTGTCACTCCAATAATTAATTGCTTTTGTTTGTCGGTTACACCATCTTCAAAAGCCAATGTCATCTCTGATCCTCGTGCTGGAAGGAGTAGTATTCCAAGATAGCACCCATGCTGCTCATCAATTATCTAATTAATGAAAAGTCGTGATTCATTTGAATTGAAACTATGTTATGTGGGTATAAAAGGGGCATACTGTCACGAATAACTACATAATTAGTTGATTAAAAGGATTACGTTATAGCGATGCAGAATCGCCTTTGAACGTGTGGACAATGTGGTTGGCTGAAATTGGATTTTCAAACCTTCCGCATTCCCTGAACTGATTGGTATTGTCGAGTATGGAACTGCGGACCTCAGGCATGCGAACGTGGCCAACGAGTTTTTGCCTTTAATCACCACTATTGGCTTGTTGTCTTGAAGGGATAACGACGTTGTTTCAGTCTACTCCATTCATCATTGATCGATTCCAGTAAAACGTTAGCGCAAAGTCCATAATGAACATAGAATAAAGGAAGACAAGTATTGAATGCTAGTGATAAATATAAAAATTAAATTACAGTTGTATTTCTGAAAGCAATGGTAAATCGGCTTACATAGGGTTCCGTTTCTACTGATAAGCATGGTTGTTGTGTAGCGTCAAAAGATGCAATACGACTCCCTTTAAACTCGAACGTCAAAAAACTGTCTCCATCCAAATGCTCGGCAGATAGTTCTTTGTATGCCAAATGATGACAAAAGTCTAAAACAAGGTTGAAAGTAATGCATACGCGTACCAAAGTCTGTTACAATACATAACAAATCTTGGTTACCTGCGCCTGTTGGTTTAAACACAACAATATTCCGGATAATTGTACCGTCCATTTTTTTAACACAATTGTCCGATTCTCTGAAATTATTAGAACTGATATAACTTTTGAAATCAGCTGCCACGATTGAAGCAATGCATTGCTGCAACTTTTAATCAACAAAACGAGTGGATCTGTATTCGTGCAGTTGACAGGTGCTCTGGTTTCTACATTATGGTATATACCTCATGTTAGTTCAAACAGTCAGTAAAACTAACTCTTAGTTTTGTTTGTTTCATATGATCATTGCACTCTGTCTCCACTTTGTTTCATATTAAACCTAGTGTGTTTCTGAGCTGTAGAACGGAAGACCAACTAAACACGCAGTGATGCTGACAATCCTTTTATGTAAGTGCTGTATGTGAATCAGCAAGGGTGCATTGCATCGAAGCTCGGCATATTAAGCTATTATGACAGTTTAGCGTTCTTTTTATAATAAAACACAAAACAGTTCGCGCATTGCAGCAATTTTATGCACAAATGTTGGGGTTATCGTGTGCGTTGCACTTCTTGTGAAGGATTTTTCCATCTTTTTTGCCATTTCAGCTCTTTCACAACATACATATTCATAAAAGTAATGCGGAAATGAATTCCGCACCTGCTTTGAGACTCACATACAGCTCTTTACGAAGGCAGAAGTAAACCATAAATGTATCCTAAACTGACTATTATATTATGATGTATGTTACAGTCGAAACCAAGAAATAAGATTCTGTGTAGAAAAATGGTCTCCTACAGTCATGCGAAAAGCAAGTAGCTTCAGGTTCATAAAAAGAATGCGCTTCCATATAAAGAATAGAAACGTAAATTTATCGATGACATTTTAATGGCACTTCAAATGTGTATTGTAGACACCGGATTTCTGAAGGTCACAAACTATTTTTTTCAGTGACTTTGTATTTTAATTCCTGCATCATTTGGATAATTTAAGTAACATACTACTTATAGCTATGCACAATACTATTTTTATTTTTAGTCTTTTTACATTTGTGACTATATTAAGTTAAGGTTTTTTGAGATTTCTTGAATGTAGGAAAGAGGTAGGGTGAGAGCGAAAGATTGTTTAAGGATTTTCCTCACTGGTTCAGTAAGTGAAAATTCCATAAATGACTTTCGTTCGATTTATCACATTTTTCCATCCTGATAGGGCTTTCCAACCTGGGGAATATGTATGCAAAAAAATCATCATTATTGTCTATTACACAATAAATATGAACATTTTTGGTCTGATTAATCTGATATAGTTTCTTACCCATTAAATCTAAGACATTTGCCCCGATTTAGTTTGATCATCCAATGCTTGCTCTCATTTACACTATGAATTTCCCAGACGTTCGGAATAGGAAACTCTTCTACGTAAACTTTGTACGTTACATTGTTCAGTTTCTTCTCAACAGGTGTGAGAAAATAATAGTGTTTGCCTAAATAAATGGTAATTCAAAATGAGTATCGTTATACAGAAGCAGTATGATAGCGGCGAGCTTCATGATCACATACCAAATGTCTTAACGGTCCACTTCTGGTGCTCTTCATTTTGCCACTTGGATGCAACCACTTGATTCAGAAGGGAACCGGCTAGCTTCGTTTTTTCTACAGTTTCATCTGCTACAGTTAACACCTACAATAGGAGAAACAAGATCACTGTCATTGCCCTTATATGCAAATCATTTCACGCAAAAAACGGCCAACACTGTGCAAATCTTGTATTACATAATAGTCCTTACATATCTTGGCTCTGCAACACTTTGAATCACATATAATCCTCGATCCTTTATCTTTCCATTGATTACACCTTCCACAAGTTTAAGGTCAAGGCAGGTAGCAATTACAATAAAAATCTTTAATTCGACTCGCATTTTTTGCCATGCTTTCGCATACTTGTCTAATCTAGGAATCATATTATTCACTTTTTGAAGAATGTCTCAAAATAAACACAAGACACGCACTGTTATATATGAAAACTACACACAAGAGAATTTTCACAGTTTAGCTGTCTGTTTTGTTAGTTGAGAATGCTCTTTTCCTCTCTTCTGACATTGAAAAATAGAATTCGCATTCATGGACAATGGCTTTGCAAACAGGTGAATTTGATACAGCCATGGGGCAGTTATTAACATGTAAATTTCTGAATGGACCGCTTCCATAAATGGCAATGACACCCAAGTGTTTACTTCGATTCGTTCTTATAGACCATGGTCACAGAGTCGGGCGAAAAACAATGAAATTTCTACGTAATTCCTTTGAAAAACTAAGCTTGAACTGGAAAGTGTTTCCACGAAAAATAATTTGCAATTATCCTTATCTGTCAGCGCTGGAACACGTAATGCCCACGAACTACTGGGCAATCCAGGTTTTTACTCTAATGACTCAAGAGAATGACGCAGTGTACGAGGGAAATATCGAAAACATGTTCCACGAAAAACACACAGCTTCACCCGAGGCCCGATGAATTGTAATTGTTCAAGTTGGATGAATTGTATGAAATTGTTTCATTACGGTAACATCCCATAGAACAGTGATGAATTGTGTAATTTCGTAAATTACACAAAAATATACAGTACGGTTGCCTATTACTTAACAAGATCTGTAGCACAAAAGAAAAAAGAGGAAGAATCATCTATTCTTCCAGTCACCGAAAAGATCATTTCACAGATAGTTCCACGCCAGTAACATTATATACGTTCTGCAAGTGCAAAAGCACACCGTGAGTGTTTTTTTCGCGAACTGCAACTTTTTTTAAGACACATGAAATTGGCAACCTTTGCAGCTACAGTTTTTAGGTTGTATTAATCATGCACTTGAAACCCCGGGACGAATATATTACTTATTATCTTTCTTCATTTTATTCGATACGCGAAAAAAACTCTTACCGAAAATCTTAACGAAAATATTCACAAGTGTTCATTTATTCATGAGACTAGAAATATGAAACAGACCGCATGGAAGTTTATACATCAAGAGGACACACTGGTAAGACGCTGAAAAAAAACAAGGTAAATATAATGTTTAATGTGTAATGATAAGTTTTAGTCAGCGTGAAAAAGGTTATAGTAATCCTATCATGAATACTTTTCAAGAGAGTATTTTATTTGTTAAATAGACAAACTCGGATTAGCGCATGAAGACAAAAAAAGGTTTTTGTTCCTATGTGTAGAGCCATCAGATAAATCATAATAGGATTGGTAGAGAAGAACATCTTCCCCTAGTCCCACATTCATTATACAATCGTCGTATGAAATTGGCTGGAGTAAAACCAAAGCTTTCAAATACATACACGTGAAGATGGCCAGTGGTACCTACAATAAGTTTTGATGATCTTATGTTTTCGCATTTTTTGCAAGCTACTCATATTCCGAGCGATGTAAGGAAAAGAAGCGTACGGTGATAAGTACTAAAAATAAATCCCATTTCTTGTACTGCATCGAGATTTAAGCAAGCGATAAATAAAGATAAGTTCGACGAAGAAGAAGTCAACAAAAACTAGCTGGACAACAACAAACATCATTGCTCATAAACGCTCCTCTGGCATAGTATTAACATTTCGGTACTGCAGTGTTTATCTGAATCATCTTCGCAGTTTGCGAACATTTTTACGACGTACATCATCAAGCATTTTGTTGCTGTGAAGTCTGGTGGGAGCGCTAATGAGATGCTATTGAAATTTTAGTGTGTGTACATCTTCACTTTGAATTTTTATGATTTTTTCGTGTTACCTTCGATTGAAAAAAAAAATACTGTGAAGATTCACCATCGTCATCTTCAGTTTATTTGTAATCTTCGTCCACCTTGCTGGCTCGTTGGTGTAGTATTACGGCGAGAGCTGGGGATGAGCTATGAAATCTAAACAGATAAAGTATTTTTGGAAATTATGTATCTTTTCGATTATATATGACGTCTTCAGTTGATATAACGAATGACGATGTGATCAAAACGTTGGATGTAATGTGATATGTCCATAAAAGTTCAAATAAGTTTTATGTGCTCATAATATCAGCGTACCTATTCAATAAATAGATTATGGACTATTATATGTTTGCTATGTGACTCAAAAATTAATGACCACTTGCACATTGTCCTGTGTGTTATTCCTCATGAATGGCTTGAATGAATGTTAGTGATCACATGAGTATTCATATCTTCGTCTTCAATTGCACAATGTACATAGCATGTGCATTTTTACAGTACATAATGATGTATGAATTGGTTAAGTCGCTAATAAAAAAGGGTAAGGACTTAGAAGAGAGATATTTGAGGAAGCCTCAAGAGTAACTATAAATTCATGCTTATCCAAGGCCGTCGAACAAAACAAACTGATCAAAATGCACATGGTATCGGCAGAAAAAACATTGAATAAATCATTTGTTGCGAATTTGTCGTAGCATTTTGCGAGTTCAAGCGGTCAAATCCATTTACGTCCAACAGAGAATTATAAGAAAGAAGTAATAACTCATTGACGTCCAAGGAGAAAAGGGTACAAGGCAACTTAAAGCTGGATGTGAGAAGAAGTACCTGAATGAAACAAAGCTGGTAATTACGCTGTGGGTCGATCCGTGAAAACATCGTCAATAAAATGGAGGTTACAGATATTTTCATAGATTAGGGATTGATTTGGGGGACATAATTTGAGATTTTCAGTCTGAAGCCTGTTTCGTTCAACACGAAGAAAAACAAACATTAGATGCTTTGCAAATAGCATTTTGCTGTACACCAGAACAAGAAAATGCAATTACAACTGATATGTCTATGTCATCAAAACATGCATATCTTGTAAAATCTTGTTTACCAGTAAACGATTCACAATAAACTGTATCATGAATTCATTGTCCAGCTGCATCGACACAGGTGTGCTTGGAGATCACCAAATTAAAAAGTTTTAATATGCATGAATAAAATACATCGAACTGGCCCATTCAAAGAATTATTCTCCACTTGAAGTGAGAAAACATGACCCTAAATGAAAGAAGGTTGAAGGTGTGTCAACGCCTTGAGGGATAAATTTTTTATTCTGAAAGAGTCTGAATGCCCACTAGTTTAAATATTGATACGCAACTAGTAACTTCAACTTCGGATTGGCCAGCGAATGGCATGGTGGCTGAATGTCTCGTAGTTTCAAAGTAGCAACTTTTGCGAGTAATTTTTCATGAACGTTGTACATCGGCATGGTTGTTGACGGTACTTTGATTCGGAGAGTGAGCAGATTATATATTCTTGTATGGATACGCACAAAGGCATTTCAAAAATGGGAAACATAATACGGCACATTTTCATGCCTTCTATATGCTTTTCATCAGTTTCCGCCACCGCTACCTCATATTTTATAATATTAGGCGTAATAAATACATATAAAAAAACCGCTTGCCTTGTCCTAGAGATATCAGTTTTTCCAGGAAGAGTTTGTTAAGTCATAAAACAGGAAGCGTTTGCATGTGCAAGCAAGCTATGAAAAGTGCATGCTGCTTTTCCCCTGGAAATTTCAATTTCAGACTTTTTGCAAATCCAGTGTTTTATACTAATTTCTTTTGTATGTCATGTGTCGTAATGTTGTTTGTAGGGCACGAATAATCTGAAAACTCAAACTTACGAGTGCCGAATGCAATGCGTAGGAAATTTCAGTAAATCTGAATTTCGTCCATGTGCATGTGCCGCTCTGATCTTTCACAGCCTCAAAGTATCAGCTAGATTTAGTGATTGACAATGGTGTTTTCGATACCAATATGATGTAAGCATGTACCAATTTGACGATAACATATATGGGCTCCAGCTCAACCTAAAGATCTGTAAGATATGGTTCCGATAAGATTTCGTGTATAATGACAGAGACAGAAACTAGTTGTCTACAAATAGGAAATGCTCTCTCGTTTTATTTTCTTAGGATTAAAATTGATTTGAATGTCTTTCTGAGAATAGGCATTTTACAAAATAAGGAAATCTAATTCATTTTGATTCAAAACTTCTGGGTCAGACTCAGAACATTACAACACTTCAGGCTGGTTTCTTCATTTTATTCGTAGCTGAGTGCATACTGTAAGAAAGTGGATCCTTGAAAGTGAACCACAGAGTCCTTTCATTTTCCATCTAGTCATTCAGTTCCAGCAATGCAAGAACGGAATGTGCCTTGAAGGAAATTCGAAAGATGAATTCATCATTGAAATGTTCATACATATACGTATACAAGAATCGTCGCACGAATGGTTTAGTTTTGCACGAAATTGACAGTTCTAGATCGCACGTTCTAAAATATATGCATACCGTTCGTTCTATATGAATGTATTCTGATTATCCTTTTCTGGAGTATGCATAGATTTAATAGTATCTATACTTTATCAACCTCAAACTGTTTTCCACACTGATTCATTTTAATCTCCGATCGTACAGGGATATGAAATGAGTAATTATTTTGAGAAACGACAAATTAAATATACAGACTGAAGGCATTTCACTCATGACCCTGCCTTAACATTTTTCCCCCTTTGGAAAATCACGGTTAATGCTCGCTGCGTTTTCACAGGAGCCAGAATTAATGAAGAACAAACAGTTAGTAGGCAGTTATGTAATTGGTAAATTAAATTATTCTAAATGCATATGGTAATTCTTAATAGCTTTACGGGCATACGTCGTTGTTTACTGTTGACTGTATTTTATTTTCATTTTGTTTATAAAAACTGACACTTTCTCATTTATTATTTTCGAATATTGTCTTTGATAGTATTGGGAGTTGGTACATTCAATCATTGATTGGATAATGGTATATTTTACTGATACTAATATGAACTAGAATTTCATTAATTGGACACAAAATTTAATTTTTGTTGTTTTCGAGTAGACATTTATGACTATGGTTGATAAAACTTACTCTAAAAACCTAAAATAATTAAGTACGTGAATAATTTCGTTAGGGTTAATTTACCTACATTTAACCCAAAACCCACCACCATATATCTATTTATTTTTCCAGTTAGGATTGCCTTACCGAAACTGACTACTTGAAAATTGACAGAAGATTTTGTTGCTTGCGGAAAAACTAATCTAAATAGGCTGTTAAATATGGTACAGATTGTTAAATAAAATGAAATTCAATTATAAAATTACACAGTTTCATAAAGTTAATAGTATTCATGAAGAAACTTATTTAGTTATAAATCTGCTGCCACTAATTTTTAAATCTGATGGCCCTCGCATTCCCTCATTTTTACACTTCTAAAGGAATTTAAGTGAAATTAAAAATCATTTTGTTCATGCATTGGCAATTTGATGCGTCAAAACTTACTTACAAACATACCTTAAATTTATTATGTTGAAAATTAACTATAGCTAGGTATACTGTTTCTCTATAGATTGTATAGTACTTAAATTTTGCATCAGCTTTTGGCACATTCACTGTCCGCTATGACTTCTGGATTACGAAGTTGAAAGAAATCGCAGAGTGTATGCGAGTACGACAAATTCAAACGTATTGAGATTACTCTCCAATCTCTGCGTGCCTGAGAAAGAACTGCTCCCTCGAGGAAATTTTATTTTGTCATTACAATTATCTTCATAACATCTTGTAGCATTTTTCGTGTCTTGATCTATATAAAATACGTGCGAGTATATTTTTGTGATAGCATATCCGTCCTTGTAAGTCTTCTTCGTTGGGTCAAACTCCATCGTACCGTTTCGGGAATTCGTCAAGTTGTAGAATATTTCTGTCTGTTTTTTATTGTCATTGCTTCTCACAGATCCAATTTGCTGCCCACTCCCAGAAGAATTGTCACCTTTCTTATGATTGCTTCCAGTATTGCTTGAATTTTTACCAATACTACCGTTACCGGTATCGTTTCTGCCCGTAAATTCCACACGGACGTTAATCGTCTCTGGGAACTCTAAAAGTTTTCTTCGGCTTGCACAACCCAAAAGGTAGCCATGTGTCATAAGTGTATACTCGCTTTCTAGCTGTTTCCCATCCTTTTTCCCATCCAGAACAGTGTGCACCTCGATCGGGGACACTAAACATATTGAGTCGCTCCGTTCACATGCATTACTCAAATTGGCCCATTGTATGGAACTATTTGGCAGTTCGTTTTCCGGACAAATGACATTTGGATCGAAATGGATGAAATGTCGTTTTGGGAAAAATATTTCTAACATTGTGCTTTTGATTGCATCGCATACTGCACCAGACTCGCATCGGAGAGAAAGGCACTCGTAGCACTGGAGCCCTGTAAATTATACGTAAGGGGCGAATTATTACTCTGCTTTAATATACAAACCCATCGTCTTTTTATTATGATACGCACGCATCAAATCCATGAAACATGCCGAGACTATCAACTACTTATAAAAATGAATATTAAGATACGAAAGAAACACTTTATTTTCACCGCAAATGGTTTGATAGAAAGAGAACCGACTCACCTTCTGCAAGCATAACAAAGCAATTCATCCACAAAATGATTAGAACACTTGTATAAGAAAGTCCATTAGTGAAAGGGAAGGTTAGGATCGCTTTGCCAATTTTCCTCTGTCCTCCACCACCACCGTAACGTCCACACTCCTCGTAAGTATTCATTTGATTGTTGGAACAAGCTTGGCACTGAACCTTATAGGAAGCCGAGCAGTGTGTCGAATTTATCTCCATTTTGCTAACCACATGTTCCCTGTACAGGTTCAACATAAATTAGTATTCACTTGATGTTTCAAACTTCTCACAAGAACACAAATGGCACATTGAAGCAATTAATTAATTAATTAGATTAGTATTACTTGATAAGAATAATTGACCAAATCGTATATGTTCGTAGTTGCAGAGGTAAGGTCAGACGAGGAGTGATGCGAGTGGTAAAAAGCGTACGGAATGCATATTGTCTATCTTATTCCATCTTCTTTTCGTTCCTAATTCCGTTTGTATGCAAAATTTCTAAACATGATAATATTGCAAGGCGAAACACTCCACTTCTTATACATAAAAACCGCTCTGAATGAACGATCAAACTTCTCTCTCGGCTTCACTAGAGAGCGGAGCGACCCCTCGGAATTGTGTAGTAATAACGAGAATGATAATAAGCAAACTAATATTCACGACTCAAGAGAAAGTTGAACTGTAGTTTGTCGACGGGAAAAAGTTGAAAATCCTGGCAGACGTCGCACACCTGACTAATCCTATGAGCTCAGATTTCCCATTATCAACTCATGTGCCTTGATCTCCCTTGCCAAATAATAAGCTATACTCCGCTGAATGTTATCTTCTCAAGTGTTTTGTGAAAGTAAACAGGGAGCCCACTAGCAATAGTAAAAATATACGAACGCAAGCTCCTCTCGCCAAGCGCCACATGTAAAAACCAACAAGAAAAGATACCCAGCTCCCAAGGTTCAATCTCACAACTCTCTTTTTGCTATTAATGCGCTTTCTCTTTTTCTCTCTCTGTCACTTTTCTTACGTCTAACTCACTTGTTCATACTAGATTGATGATAACTTCGTGCTGAAATTGAATTCTACTTGACTTGGAGGAAACAGACACTAGTTCACTTTTCCGATGGTGAAGTGCATTGTTTGGTAGCTCGACGGCAATCTACTTTCTTACTCCTTCAATTTACCCGAAAACCTACGCTCTTCGCACGAATCTGCTTATTCAGCAACGACCCATTTCCTTTCTTGTTGCGTGTCGAGATGATACAGATGGAAATAAAAAAACTCAGCAATACGCCATTGCAAACCTTTAACTTTTAAGGGCTACTTATTGGATGTCCTGTTGATTTCAACACTTCCTCAATCTGCGAAATGAACAAACACTGATTTTTTTCCTTCAGAAAAGTAAACTGTTCAGCTAAGCTGTACATTTTGATCTGAAAAGGGAGCCTTGATGATGTTCATAGATGCTAGAAACGTACTTTCCAACACCACAACGACTATTGTTACCGCTTTCAACTGCCAATTCAATGTGTGAAAGAAATTATTATTCCACGAAGCTCATAAATGTCTCACATTAAGGTACTCCCTTTTATTACGCAGTTTCAGAGATACGGTGAATTCGGTCACACTAGGAGTGGAGTTATATGATATAAAAATGTATATTACAACATTGCTAAGCCGTTACGGGTTATGTCATGATGAAAGTAAATGTACCGTTTCGATTCAAACATTTCAGAAACCAGTGGTTTATTACATGTCCCCAGCTTTTTTGTCTCGTATGTACCAGCTTACTGATTCCCAGTCGCATGCAAGGATTCATCAACTTTCCCTCATGTACCCTTACATCATCATTGCATTGTGCTCAACATAAGTAAAGCCTCATAGAGGCAGTACAGGAGGACCTTCTCCGTTTAATAAACCTAGCAGAGAAAGTATTTCCTTCTTGCGCTTACTTAGTTGGTCCTTTTCCTTTTTTCATCTTTCGTTATTCATTTTAGTTTCTCTGTCTTTCCATGCACCACTTCTATACATATACAATCCTTGGCAGCAATAAAATCAGCTTTTGGATCGAGCTGAACTCTAAAAGGGTTTATAATACCCGTTGCATCTGTGGTCTACTTTATAGCTCATTGGCTTGTATTTATATACACCTAGGCGAATGGATGGTCATAGCTTTAAACGCTTCACAAATACAGATATTTATCATTGGAACAGATATCAACTTGGATTTAACACTTAGCAGGAGGATTCTGCACAAATTTGCTACATCAAAAAAAGCAAAAATCATTGGTACTATGTAGTATAATTTTTTTTTAATCTTCCATCAAAAATTCGTTTCGTGATGTTAACCATTTAGTTTTCACTGGAAGGAGAACAATTATAAATCGGATATGTTGAGTATTTTTGTAGAACTCTTGTACTGTACATACAGAACAAACAAATGCGAATTACGTATGGAGATCTATGTATCTCCAACAATATGTTACAAGCCAAATTGTAAATTTCCTCAACATTCCTTCCAGATTCGAAGTTCTACTACTTTATATCTTGTAAATGTACGTTGTTTACGACTACATCTCTCCTGTTGAGAAAGTGGTACTGCACCCAATGATCTTAGCTTTTAGATTGCCTGCGATGGTTCCAGAGATTTAATCATTTAAATAAAAGCTACCTGCTGGCTACTTTCATGTTACGTGTCATGTCTTATTTTATCCTGATCCTAAATCAAATCAGGTAATAGTATTGCTAAATACTGGAATATTCAAATGTAAATGTTTAGCATTTTCTACGACGAAACTGTCCTTTCATTCATATACGACAAATGAGTCCCTAAACACGACTCAAACGTACACTTCAGTGTCTAACCTTTAACACAAAACGCGAAAAAGTTCATAAACGGAGGAAGTCCTCGTTCCACTATCATCATATCTTTTCACCGCTGAATCTACATGTTTTATGTGGCAAGTTTGTTTTCATGCATTATGCCTCAATGCCTACAGGGTTGGGCTTCTCTTGTACCAAATTGCTTTCATAATATATAATAACTATGTTGTCTTTAAGGATGTAATCAACAGTGTTGCCACCAACCAAACCGTATTATAATGTTTCCGTACTTGTAAATGTAGATAGCGAAAAATGATGTTCAGTATTTCAGCCCATAGACCATGAAAGCTGTTTTTGAGCCAAGTGGTTAAATCTAAAGCAAGAACTAGCACTAAACTTACATTTTCAGCTGAACTTATATTTCGTCCTCTCACAGTGAAATGTGGTTTTTTAGATTGACGTTTTTGCTGGAACTTCCGAGAACTATAGAACTACTTCAGGCTTTTGTATTCCTTACACTTGACACAACCACTACGCAGTGCACTTTCCACTCTTGAAGCTTTTTTTTACGGATAGAAAGCGAACGAATAAAGCTAAGGAAGCTTACTTATGATAACGATGTCTTGTTGAGCGAGCTAAACGGAATGGCAAACAGGTTTGCTAATGCTGCTACCGTCCGATGAAATCGTCAACTTAAAATATTTTTAAAGAGTGCTCGGTATTTGGTGCAATTTCTTCGATGAGAGGAAGTATGCGAAAAATGTTTTACAAGCGCACAGCCGTGCCACATACAGTTGGATGCTGAACTCATCTTTACAGACTATGGGAAAGGGTACTCTGGGTATGAAATATGCATGTTTATATGAGGTATTGTGAGGTTTCCGTACTTCAAATATGTGTCATACATAACGTTACAACAACAAGTATGGAAAAATATTAAACAAAGCGAACGACACTCGACTCTGAGCTTTTTCATTCATTTCATGCTGAAGGTTTCATGACAAAAGTCGTCCACTGTAATATTACGTTACGGCAACCGTAGGTCCAGATTTTTATAGGCTTAAGAGCAGTGGAAAACGCTGATGAAAATTGGAGGCTCACACTAGTCTACATTATGAATTTTCCAGTGGTGTGTGTACATGAGTTATGGCGTATTACATTTTATAGTTTGAGGTAATGCGGCTGAACCAGATCGTAATTTACATATCTACCAGTTTTAAAAAGATAGTATTGTGGTCGGAACCATCTAACAACGTCAGAAGGACATCAACAAACGGAGTAAAAAAGAATCTCGCATGGAGTGTTTCTTCTGTATAATAAATTATTATATGTATTCATACTGTTCGCCAGTTGTCAAATTGTTTATATACACGCTACAAGATACTATCACTTACAATAAAGTCAACTAGTAGATATATTTTTGATGTTGGTAACGGCATTTGGGCAAATATACGGATGTTTTTCTTCCTTAACTCTCTTGTTTTTGTTCGTGCTGACTGAGTTGTATACTTTAAAATCGACAGCAAGGATGATTCCATAATTGGGGACCACGTATGTAACCGCGTCCGAAGCGTTGCACTAATTTACATGAAAAGGCTTCTAATCATCTTCCTGTTTTAGCTCCAGCTTCCTCTTGTTTACAGGATGGCTACTGCAAACAGGCAACTAGAAGCAGTCGAAGGTGACACTGCAAACTAGATACCTGTTCAAACAGGTTGCATACGTCATTCTCATCAACTCCACAGCACAAAGGACTAAGTAGATACAATGTGATATGACCATGAGACCGATTGTTTTCTGGCTCAGGCATTGATCGAAGCAAAAGTAGACAAGTTCATACGTCACAACACTAGGGTATCAGGAGAGGGACAGTTGATGAATTGACAAAACTGCAGCTTCATGTCAGTAATCAATATAATGTAACTTTAAAACTACGAGTTTTCATGCTCATTAGATCGTATGTCGCTCTCGTATAACCACAAATCTACATGTACGTACATACATGTACGTATATTAAAATGGTTTTATTAAGTGAAAACATTAAAATATGTAGTGTCCAAATTTCTACGCTATTTATTGCTCTGTAAGCTACACTAAAGTTTGTATTCCCGGATGCATGTCATATAAAGATCGCTTGCTCACAGATTTAAAGCTATTGGGGATGTATCACAATTTCAAAAAGATCCTGTTAACTGTTTCATATACTTAACAGCTAACATAATCCTAAGCTATAGTGTTGGCATATTCCAAAGTTCCTACCTTAGAGCACTGTGAAGCAAAGCAAATGCCGTCTACATGTGGAACACTTAAGTAAGTGCACTTAGAGTAAGTACCACCCAGTAGAAGTGTTGTTTCCTGCCAATAGATGTATCACGCTTAGTTTCGTAGATATCACCGAAAGGGTTTTCACCAGAATTCTTGACATCAGACTCGGTCCTGATCATCACGCTGTAATTATGATGTGCTTATTTAATGTCGAGATCTAGATATGATTAGTTGTGATCGTATAGGATCATTGTAAATGCTATAATTTTCTGGAAAAAATAAATTTCAAAGCCTGGTAAAGTGTAAAATTGCCTTCTTCACCGAAGATTCGAAACTTAATACATTTATTGTTGATTTTCATTTAAGGTTTTATAAATACAATTGCTAAAACTCAAATACTTGAATACATCTTAAAGATACAAGCTAAGCTACCAACTAATTAGTTACAACCCTCTAATCCACTAACTATATGTTACTTTTCCAAGGTCGCTACTATGATAAATTATGAATTGGTATGCTTCATCAACCAGCATTTCTCATTTGTTCGAGCCTGAAAGCTAGTCAGCATGGCTGAAACGCAAGGCCTGTAATGAGTTTAAAGTTCGACGCAAAGAAGATTAAATCAATGCGTCTAAGAACAAATCCATAATTATAAACTTACCTGGAAATTCTCTTATCTATTTTCTTAACATATATAGCTGCCCGGCTAAAACCAGATTTTTCAAGATCTGATACGTGATATATTTACACCAACTGCCGCTTTTGAAAAGTACGATTAAGTACTTCATACATATTACTAGATCAAAACTATTTATCGTGGTTCTTACACTATAGGTTTAGGTCTATTTGAAGACTTTAAAGAGTGTCCGAAAAAGCTTTCACAGAAGAGCATACTCCATTTTCCTAGTGATAAAACTAAGCAGCACCATAAACTGGACACATGGCGAAGTGGTAAGCTTTTTTTGACAATTGAACAGCAAATGAACGTTCTGTATATACCCGTAACAATAATCTTTTCAATTCCAAGCTAATTTTCTAAAATAAATTGTAAAATTGGAGGTAATGAATCCAAGCATGGTTTCATACTTCGAATTGTCCGAAAGGATTTTTTGAACGTTATAAAGAAAATGATATAATTATGATACATATGACAGTATTTGCGATTTCTAATACAATATTTCCACCTTTCCTTGAATGTACAATTATAACCACTAACTTAAAGTAATCTTGGATAATTTGATGCTTTTACTCTAAGGTTTTTATATTTTTCATCAAACAACACTCGCAAGTATAATATGTTTATTACACATGTTAATATGCCAAACCTATAATAATAGGTTCTAAAATTGTAAAACACGTATATAAACTATCTGTAATATGGCTGCCACAAATTTCTCAATAAAACAATGAAATTTTTTTTTTCGTATACTATGCTATAGCCAGACAGTTTATGCTACATATCATTTTAATGGTGCGTTGTGATCCTATAACAGAAAACGGAATGTCTATTATGAATCGGAAGGGTAAAAACCTCGTCAGTTTTAAAAGACATTTTTTGTCATTGACACCCTTAAACCATACCAGTCTAAACCTCACTCTTGTTGACTGTCGACATATTACATTAAACTTGAATGCCCCATTTATAAAAATGAAGAATTGTTTACTTTTTATCATCACAAGCACTGAACGAGCGTCATGTTCGCCTTATTTTAATGAAGTTTACTTTCTGTTTTAACATATAATACGTTTTTACATGCATTTTACATAATTTAGCAATGATCTAGGTTATCTAATTTAGTATTCATAAAATAATTTATTACATGATTGATTAACACGTAAACGTTGTTTAGCTTCTAGGTCTCTATTCGCCATTCCCCTAAAATATTTTGTAAAGACTGTGCGGAAAGCATTTTCGCAGAGATTTCGCAGCATGAGTGTTCTGGCTGGCAACACTTTCCACTTTGTCAGATCTAAGTGAAAACCCATTAGAAATGGATCTCATGTCTGATAGTGATGGAGAACAGGAGTATGTGAATCCTTACGATCAACTTCCTGTTCTCTATGTGAAATTTTCTTCTTCACAAGACAGGCTGTTCAAAGCATCAACGTAGTGATATCTTATGTGTATTGATAATTTTATTTAAAAAATTAAGCCTTCAATACCTTTTCAGGTCCGTGTTACTTTTTGTCTTAGCACCTCGTATGAAAATGATAATTGGAATGGAATAGCACGGCTAAGTTATAGTTCAAAAAGTGTTGAAAGGGCTTTTGAAAGAGATTCTCCACCTTTCGCATATAGCCATTCTCATGTTAAAGAAGAATTTTCATCGAAAAAGTCTCCCCAACTTATTCTTGCTGAAAGTTTTCTTTAATTAGGGCCAACTTTAGAATATTATCTAAACTGATACTTTACCTGGTTTTGACTTCGTAAGAGGCCTATAAAATGAGTTTGCCAATGGAGGCAGCGTAAGTACTAATTATTTCCTGTCTAAAAATTCGAAGTTTCGCCATAACTATTATGTAGCCACCAAGTTGTCACTTTCACATTTTTCTCTGTTATCTGTGGTATTTCCTCGAAGTGAACGACTGGAAAACATTATTTGCACTCAAGTGGACTAGTATTTAAAGGTTGAGTTTCATGTACAGGTATGAAACATTTTTGCCTGCGTTCCTGCATGCATTACTTGCTGTTATCAAAATCGTTTCCTGTTTCTCGCCGGGAAGGTTTTGTCATCTTTCGTTGGTTTTCTGCTCTCGCTCAGTTTTATGCATATGACGGGTCTTTTTCCCTGAATAAATGGGTGAATGAAAGATACGGCTAAGCTTCCGCTTACAGATCATTGATTTAAAATACATATCACAAAATTGATAAACTGATACAATACCATACATTATGCTTGTCCCATAATTAAGAAATCTCTAATTTTCATACCTTATTACTTCAACTGATCTGAGTAGAAATTCTTTATTTTTTGCTACTTTGTTATATCTACCAACATGTTAAGGTATGTATAATACTTTCTCTTTGTCCATTAGCTCATTCGTTAGAAAACTTGGATAAGTAATAATATGTTGAGTACATTCATATGTTTCCAATAAAACAGAGTATTATGACAGGAAACATACCTATAATACAAGGATGCAGTCTCCTATTCAACTGATTGGTATAAATGTTGGAAATTCGTGGGGACAACTGTCAAAAAAATGTGTCAAGTTGACAACACAGATGAAATGTATGCACGAAAACAAACCAGCATCATATTTTTAAGTTGGAGTGACTGCACAGTTTTAATAGCTTGCTCCTAAGTCGCAAATGTAATTGGCACTGTCTAATTCATCAAGATCGGCCCTGAGGACTTCAGCAACCACTTTATTGGAGTATTTCCCACTGGAGACTAAGCGAACTGTCGTCATTCCACAGAAAATCGTCAGGAACTTGTTTGCTGGAAAAAAATTCACAGAAATTCCCAAGTTAGGTATCCTCTGTTTTCAACATGTAGACACGTAGAAAGGAAACAAGAATTTTTACTGCACAAATTCAAATGGATTCAATTTCGGATGTAGCTTTCACTTTCAAATAACTAATATGTAAGACGAAATAGTAAATTTTTTTTTAAACTTACAAGGATACGACTGGTACCCACACAATTCATCAACAGGTTCTAGTTCCGATACGTCCAAGCTTGAGGAGCCTCCTATTTGAACGAAGTCATCCATGCCCAGCTTGGAACACTGATTAAGAGCCATCATAGAAAAGACAATAGCACAATAAATTTCTGATTCCTCGGTTTGTGGTGAAGATTTCATGAGAGGTATTTATTTTGAAACCATTCCGCAGGCAATAATTTCAATACTTTGTTTTAATAACTTGACATCTCGCCTACTCGTTCTGACGTGTATTTTATTTTGTACCAGTTGTCATTTTGGCATCTTCGCAGAATATATACAGTTCAAAAGTACAGCATTGTATTCTTCAAGTATTCGCAAAGACTCAATCGATGACAAATGCAGACTTTTTTGGTGATCCAGGGGCATTGTGATTTGTAAAAGCAATATCAGACAGACACACAATAGGAATAGGTTTGAGCTATGAATGGAACACCTACGTGCTGTATGATGATGAGGAGTAACATTTTATAAAATTGGTTATATGCCTCTAAATCGAATCAAAACTTAATCAGTCCGGGAAATTATTTATAGAGCATAATTTGCGTAGATAAAATCCTTTTACGTTGCACATTCCCCCTAAAACCCCTTCCGAAGCCGAGATATTGTGGTGAAAGCGATTGATAGATGCCGAGACAATTCTAACCGAAGCTAGAAAGAAAATCCATATGTCAAACAACCTACAGTATGCAATCGAATAGAAAAGTAGGGCAAATATTTATTAAAAATGGGATGTTAAAAAAATCTCTGTCCTAAGATCCACTTGTTTTTAAATTAAAAGAAATTATTGAACGTGCTTCTATTAATTTTTGTTGACGGTAAATAACTACGATGTTTCATAACTGCCAGACGATCGGAGTCTCAAAGGAATACAAACTTAAGCACCAATAATCCCCTGCATTTTAGAATAGTGACATCATAATACATGTGTACCAATATCCTGCTGCAAAAATAAGTAGGGCAGAAGGGTTCCCTCAGTAAAAGAAAGTGGAAACTGTGATACGCTCGCTCTGTTTATTCGCAATTACAAAATTACAGACAATGAAACAGTTGTTTAAGGCTTTAGGCTAACGCTAATTTTTGTAGCCAATATCCCATAGCAATTTCCAGAAAACTTATGCAGGTAAAAATGAATGGTAACCGGTTCTGTACAAGTAGCGCGTAGTTTT
>VICI01000214.1:0-50080 GCA_019593645.1 Akabosia matsudoensis
ATAAGTGTCTTCATATTTCTCTAGATAGACATAAATTAGCAGAAAACTAGACCGAGATGAGAACTGCATGCGGGTTTACAGGAGTGAAAGTAGACAGCCTCGATTCTTCTAGTATTTTTTTTTCTTGTCAGTCGGTATTTTATATACTTTCACCACTCTATAATAATTTCAGAGAAGCAGTAGAGATAATACACTGCATGAAAGAGTTGCTACTCTCAACCACGTTAAAGTATTAACAGGCACGTGTCGAACTTCAAATACAAACTACGCACAATGTTCATTTCAAAAAGCTAGGAAACCGTTTCATATTACGCAATATATTGTACGTCCGGGACCCAGTGAAAGTTCATTTTACTTTGAATTATTAACAACATGCTTCGAGGCATGCATTAAATATTTTCTAGTTAGAATTAATTATTATTATACTTTGACATCCGCTGTTTCCTCCTTTTTTTCTATTCAAGTGACGCATATTATTTAACATTTTTCTAAGCACGAAGTACAACGAGTATGCCATTTGTAGCTGTACTTTATCTTATTATCAACAATTTTTCAAAATAGCGTTTAAGCTTCTAAGGCATTTCAAACATCAACCCGCGTAACTATTGCTAATCTATATAAGGTTTCGTTTTTTTAAATTTTATACGTGTTTTGTAACATGTCATTGTTGTAATCTGGTTTGCTCGGAATATGAAAAAAGAATAGTTTTTCACGAGGAATCCATATGTTTATCCATAGCGAAAACAAAATAGTCACTTTTGTTGCACTGTCTCATTTCCCCGTCACATGAACCAGAGTGGCAATGTTTCCCTTGATAAATAAAAAATGTGACTCGTTGTTTTTTGTTTTATTTTCCGGAATGAGCATGAAGAAAGTGATGAAATTTGATGTGTTGCTATAATTTTAGGGAAAGCTATAGACAACAAACAAAAAAAAGAATTTTCATGTTTAACTTTCACCAGCTACTCTTCTCTTTCCGAGTTTTATCAGCTTCACAGCGACAGAGAAAAAACCAAAAAATATAGTACACAAAAGCAAGATTCTCTAAGTCGTCATAGCGTCACAACTCGTTTTATAGCGCTGCCTGTTTTTTTTACGCTTCATCGCTTTTTTGCAGAAAATGTTTGGAATGTTGTGTAGCAGCGGTTGTGTTCGTGGCAACAAGACACTTATTTTCTGTGCAGGTTATGTTTTTTTTAATTCAAGGAGAAACGTTACGGACAATAGTATCATATCTTTATTCTATTTATAGAAGTAATTTTAAGAAAAAAATTGTAATATTGGAGGACATTAGAAACAGATTGAAAACACATCCAAACACTCTTTCCATCGCCTAGATCGATTCAATATTGTAAACAGCGTCGTTTTAAAAGTAATAACATCTGCTTCAATCTGAAACAAAGTTGTCATTTAAAAAGCCAAATATTTTCCTTATTTAAAAATAATTTTTTTATAAGGTCTTTGATCTCTGCGTCTTTCACAGAGCTAGCTTAGAGTATGAAAATGATTCAATTTCTTTTACATTGCAAATGAAACTTCAAAACTTACCTCCCATAACCCTACAAGATATTGTAAGATCTGAGCCTTCCCGAAGTGGGCCCACTGTAGCTCGTCAAAACTCTCCCTGAGGCGTCATAGATAGACACGGAATCTGGCGGCACTGTAAATAATAAAGTACACCAATTTAAAAATACAAGCTTCCCTATCATATTCCTCTAGTGTCAGCTTTCCTCTTTGTAAAGATCAAATACTGGAGGTAAATAAAATACAAACTTGTCACAGTTAAACCTTCCTGAATAGCAAAAAAATGCGTGCTGGTATAGACAAGGTTAAATTACCCTTTTACTTATTTTGATAAATTTTAAAGAAAGTATCAAACAATAATCTATCACCTCGATTTAATCGAAGCAAGATTTCCTTCCCAGAGAAAACTTTACCCTTCAGTTAACTTTTCTGTATCTCGTCCGAAATAAAACTAGACATAAAACCTATTTGCTTAACATCAAGAAAAACTGCTCATGCCATATTTTCTCGTATTTTTTCTCTCTTCAAAGTACCAGCAATATCCATTATGGATTGTCATAAAAACCCATTTGTAGTACAGTAATATTATTTCTCATCGCCGATTCCAGTATAACTAACCATGTATTTTTTCTCGTCAGTACAAGGAACTTGGGCTGAAACCCGGGAGAAGTGCATTATTGTTATCATTACATTTCCTTCTTTGACGCAAAGAGAGCTTGTTTAAAAATGCAGACTTTTCCCTTGCGATTTCGCTAAAGACAATAAAAGATGGGGAGAGTCAAATGGGAATTGATGATAGTTTTCATCTTTCCGCTTTGAAGACTCTGGTGAAGGGAAGCCGAGTCTTATTTGGAGTTTCAAATAACTTTAGTGCATATATTTTTCTTTTGTTTGATCCTTATTGAATGGGTTTCAGACTTAGAGATTACCCGCATCAACTTTCTCCTTACGATCTTCTTCAATATAATAATCTATCATACATTTTACATTCTTTTACTCGATTTTCCTCGTAAACCTACAGAGAGGAGGTTTTCTTGGAGAAACTAGAGTGAAAGCGATGACCAGAACGACACATGATGTTCATCTTTCATATCAATCATCCTAATGGCACGTTTATCTCCATAACTCTTTTTCAAAGATTTTCTTCTGTTTTAGGTGCATATGAAAGCTCTAGACTTGACGGAAAACTGAACGGTTTGCAAAAAAAGTTGTAGAAGGAACGATAAGGCAAAAATAAGGATGTCCGCCTACAAATATTCAAGTACCTGACGTCTACAAGTTCCGTACGTTCTATTTTCACTAATCTAGAAGAGATCGAGAGAAAGCGAACTTCCCTACAATCTGAACAAGTTTTTCCCTAATTTTTTTTCGAGTTACAAACGACCTGGTTTCTTTAAATTATAGCAGAAACGGCTGCTAATGAACTCGTAAAAAGGAAAGACGCACAGTCCTAATTACTTTCTCCTTATATGAACTCAGAAATCACTGACCTGCATATAGTAAAGAAACTAAGTATGCGTTTGTCTAGCCAAATATAAACGAATTTTGTGGAGAACTTTCTTTGAAACAGAAATATCTTGTCCCTGAATGAACCATGTTTTATGCCTGTCTATCATTCTCTCCACCTTCCTCTATCAAATTTAGTTAATGCTTCAGTCCAACTCTGAAAAGGGATGCTCAAATGGACTGGGAATACCTTCTAACATTGGTTCAAGAGCTTCTTCTAGATTACATATCTATATCTTGTTGCTTTCATTGCTCAAGGAAATGAAAGTAAAAGTAAGATGACACCTGCTTACGAGTAAGAAATTCAAGATAAGAGACAAATTTATTCTTTTCTGTTTGATAAACTTGATTTTTGGCTATTTTTTGGCTAAACCGGGAGAGCTGCTTTTTTAGCTTTCTTCTTGATTAAAAGAGTCTCTTAACCTTTTCCCAGATCCTTTTTAGGAGGGGAACACAGATAGCCAACAGAGCAGTGTTTACTTACCAACGACTGTAAGATTAAAACGGAAGTTTCTCGTGGGGCTGTTGCGGAAGTCGACTCGACACCTATAAACACCTTCATCAGTAAGTTTGACATTTTCAATGACCAGTCTAGCTGGTTTTGTAGGGTCGGATACAACCCGGAAGTGGGCACGAGTGCCAAATAGCTTATCGGATGACCAGTGACGCGCGTATTCTAACGGCTTTCCTCGGACGTCCAAGCTGAAATGAATAGAAAAAAAAAAGATTTAGTACAAAAGCCTATCCTTGACATGGATTTATGAGCTACAGCCGGTCATATTTATTGTTCTATAAAACTTGTCAGTTGACCCACAATCTTGAAGTAGCAAAAGCTTTTTATACAAACTTAACACATCCTAATTCCTCGCACTCCTATTTCGTTTTTTGTTAGCTAGAACTCGCGAGCAGTAAGCAAAATATTATTCAGCAACTTATCAATCATATGCATAAAGCAAGTAAGATTTCGCAAATTCAAGTTTCTATACTATAAAGGAAGTTAAATTCCTGAATACGGCCGAACGGATGGACAGAATGATTATCTTCTTCAAAATGGCGATGTGCTTTAGCTACTTTGTAAAAACATTGACTGCTTTCACTCGTACTTTACTGGAATGAAAGCCATCGCAACGCCTACCTTCCATACATTCTAATTAATTTCGATTGCTTCGGAAGCCATGCTCCCATACAGCTCGTAATTCATTTTTCAGTAATAAAAAAATACTTGTCCGGCATTTCCCATGGACTTTTGATGAATGAATTTTTTACCTGTAAATGGGTTTTCCGAAATCGTCTCTAAACCATAAAACCATGTGGACTGAATCATCCCTTCGATCCGGCAAAGGGTTTACATCACAGGGAAACTCGGCTCGTCCACCGACCAATGACTCCACTTCAATTTCTGGTACAGCTGTAATATCAAACAAGGAAATCATAAATCATCATTTGCTCCATTTATACTTTTAGTCATCTCAAAAAAATTAATATTTGGTGCTTTTTCTCCAACGCGCACATGACATTTACGCCTACACCCATTTCCATTGAAAATGGATTAAAATATTGAGTAAAAGGAGGCTTTTTGGGATTATTTTCTTTCTATCGCGCAAAATAGCTATTTTGGTGAAGCAAAAAACTTGTCAGTTTTTTTTGTAGAGAAGGAAATAGGAGGGACATCTGCGTGATACCCGGATAATAGTTTACTTTCAATTGGAAAATATGTATTTCTTGTATGCTAAGGCAAAAAGTTTTGGGTTTTTGGGGGCCTAATGACTCGCCAGTTTGGTGTCTCACGACACACACGACGCTCACCATACTTTTTCCGTTATTCCCAACACATGGCACATTAGACAAAACGCCATTATGCAATTAGTCTTAATTATAATCCAAAATTATGAAGGTTATATGCATACAAGCTGTCCCAAAAAACACCAGATAAAACTAGATATATCCATTAAGCTGTCTATTATACGAAGGAATCTTGCAATTACAAACCCTTATAAACTCTCATTTACCTACCCAAGTTGGAGAAAAGTTACAAGCTTGGCATATTAATGAACGTACTAAGAAATTACACGCACAATAACCTTCAAATCTGTCTATAGCTGCATTCGTATCTCACGTACTCTTTCCTTGTAAGTTTGACGATTATAACAAAGTTTCCTTGGATAAATTATTGATCAAGGTTTGATATTGTGTGTACTAATCTGTGGCACACTTTTTCTGTCTATTTTGTGTTATGTATTTTAATGATTATTACCATTGCTTAGTATAAGTGAGAAACCCATAAATTGTAGATATTTTAATGTAACAACACAGAAAAAGTGTATATTGTACATTGTACCGGTTTTACCGGTGAAAGTCAACCGTCAAGGTTTACTATCACCAAACACGCACCCATTTCCCATACCGAGCGAAAACAGTTTTTGTGTTTGTGGTTTACCCAGAACAACGTTGTGTTTGGTGAATAGGGCTGGAGGGAAACCGATATAAACTATTTTTTTATGTAACGAGCTACTGGGAAATCAAACGGAGTAATACTCATAACAGTTAAATTCTACAGCCCTGTTGTAGCAATTTTATGAACCTGGTTAACTAATTGTGACGATAGTGTCGAGAAAAATGATAAAAATAGTTTCAAAACTGATTTCTCCGGTAAACTGCCTGCATTCTTTCATAAAAACAGCAAATAAATTTTATATACTGTATTTGTGTTCACTGGCTTACAAAGCTGATGCTTTCATAGCTATATGAAGTGCTGATTATTCCGAAACTGTTTGCTAGACTTATTTGCAAGGGCGCTGATATACCGTGACCAGAGTAGATTACATTTTTATATCCAGAAGTCAATCCACTTCCGACAACTTTTATAAGCTCTCTGCTTCATTGCCATTTTCATTGTTGGACCGAAGGGAATTCAAGTGAACCTCATAACTTGTCATTTTGATGACTTTAACGGCCTTAGAACTGTGAAAGTCACTCATCCAATTATACAAGTAGATTTATCGTGTAGCAAACTTTCACTGGTCTACTTCTACTCGGATAAAAAAAACCGTATGCAGTTGGGACTTTTGTTCGGAATCTATTACGAAATTAGTACTGAATCGGGTTGAAACAGGATACTATGCACGTATTTTGTGTAGTAGTACCAACCGTCATAGTTCCAAACAAAAAAGAGAGTATTAGTGAAAGAACTGGCCAGAGAGAGTAGTATCCATCGCTGAAATGCTATTACTCGAGACTAAATCCACTTTTAAGTAGACTCAATGGAGAAAGTTTTCAGTGTTTTGAACAAGTCAAAATGGTTTAGTTTATACGCACTGTAGTACTCACTCAAGGAGAAAGTTGATGGCGAAATTCGTGCACAAATGTTCATTGCACTCGTCCCCAAGAAATTGGTCAATTTCAACGTTTAAATAATATATCGAGTGTGATGCGAATTTTTGTTAACTGAAACTAGAACAGCTATATAGGTCCTTGGCTGAAGTAGGAAAAAAAACAGCCCACATGAGAGAAATGGCAAGAGTTATCGCAACAACGGGAGAAAGATCACGTACAAGATATTCTGAGATTGGGTAAAGTACACTTTCACTAGAGATATCATTGTAACAGCTGGCAAAAGTGTCGTTGTGAGTGTGTGCTCATGGTTCTTCAGACTTTTGCTTTAGCTTTTAGCATGGCCCCCTGTGGCTATCGAGTACGAACGCAATTTTTCGCGAAATAGTCCTGCAAACGCGCTTTTGAAGAGGGAGTTTACAAAACTTAATTGACAAGATTGAACGCCGTTGTAGACAACAGATATTAGCCCATGTCTTACATTCCTTCTGAGGAGGTTTATCTCATCTTCAGAATGACCTCGATTTTAAAAACAGGTGAAATCGGAAAACTTTCTTTTCTTATTTTGACAAAAAAGTATGTATTTCCTTGATCGGTATTTCATTTCCCTGCTATAGGCGTTCCATAAATTCGAGTAAAGTTAAGTATGGTAACCAGTAACTATATAGGTACTGTCTTTCTGACCAAGTTTCTAACATTCGAACAGTGTTTCTTCTTATCCGCCTAAAGTCGAGTCGATAACCCACATGCATGACTGCCATCAAAAGTTTGAAGGAATGGTACTTTCTGCTACTGGTAATACCATTTTCTACTGTTACAACCTACGCACATATCTTTCACCGGCATATCATTACCATAAACGTATGAAGCTTTTACCCACAAAGAAGAAAACGAGTGTGGTCCAGTTTCCGAAAGAAAGTCTACTAAAAATGCATGCAGGTACATAAAGCATCAAATAAAAAAGTACACTTACTTTCTCTTCCCACTCTGAGTTTTTGTTCATTCATCAGGTTCCCTTGAACTCGACACACTAACATTATTACTCTCTCTCACCCGCAGATCAGATGCGGCTTTCCATGTACTTTTTTTATCACCAGACGACTAGACTGTTACAGGTCGTGAGGCGGTTCTCTTGTTTAAAAAAACGACACAATACATTTTGCCTTGAAACACGATTTATTTTCATCTAAAATGCCTACATTACTTTCTCTTGATCTTCCATATGCTACCATCAAAAGATATTGGAAAAGTACCTATACAGGTCACATTACGAAAACACTTTCAATACCATTATATTCTTGCAAAACATTTGATTCAGCTGTGACCCACAATCAAACCGCATGTATCCATGTGGCAGATCGAAGGAAAAACCAGAAATCCTCTTTTTATTATCACTCCGTTTTACTTAGACAAATGACAGGGCATATTTAGATTCAAATGGTGCAATTTTGCAAACAACGTTGCACAGTTTGGGTGTAAAGTGCCACTCAATTTTCATGCATATTTTCACCACATCGTAATAACCACTTCATGATTCCCATAACGCAACTTACATCACATCGATCTATTTGTTTTTTTGTCAGGAGACTGCGACGTTTCGATCAGACACATTACTCTGTCTATATCCAAATATGCTCCATATTTGTCCTGTCAATGCCTAAGGATGTGGTGTAACTGTGTTTCTTTTTTTGTGCGAACAATCTTTATTCTCATTTCATCTATGGGTTTACTCTACAGTCAAGGATATGACCTAGTAGAAGCTAATTTTTCGACTATTTCCTGTTTTTACGAGAAAGATCTACAAAAACGCATCTTACATCTAACCATTATTTTCCGAGTTGTCCCCTTATATGTTTTCGTGACATACTCCGTTGGTGGTAAAACTATGAAAGAATTCATAGGAACGTCGCAAAAAATACAGTAATTTATCGCTTTACCATTCTCTCATCCATTTGGGTACACTTTATATAGTCCTATAGAGGTTTTTGCTAGCTTCTAGATAATTTTCACTTGCATCAACCAACTACGAGCATTCTCGGCTGCCTACCCAAATTTCCCATTTATTTTTCCTCATTGCAACATATCCTCTCGGTTTTCTTTTTTCATCAAACCCTTCCGCGAGACTTGATCTCAGAGAACTTTCTTGATGGTCACATGACAATAACGTTTCACAGTTTTCTTTTGTTTTTCTAATAGACGTATCATAACAGGTTTTTTTTCTTTTGTGATCTTTCTACCCCGCTCTGATGTTATTTACTTTGAAACTGTTTTCATTTTCTTGATCTTGTTCCGTACTGGAAACTCCAACAAACGGATCATGACGGTATCATTTGCTTTTCAAAAAGTAATTTCGTCCTTTGTTCCTCCTTTTTGTTTTCAAGTTGCCTATTAACGATCGTCTCTAAGAATACGAGTCCAAGGATAAGATTCTACTTTCTATTCTTATTTGCTTCCTCTTACGATTATCGCGATAAAGACGAAAACTATAATGAGAATACACGTAGCAAAATGTATGTAATGTGTGTGTCTGCTGTTCGCCCCTACCTGCTTAATATTGAACGGCATGCATTTTCATTTTTAGTTAAATATTATGCAAACAACAATAACCATTCTCATTTTGCAGATGTACTGGTTGATAATCAGAGTCGGGGAGTGGAGTGTACAAGCCATTCCATGATGGAAATAATGTTCCAGAGGGTTTCTCTCTTCCCTGTAGATATTTATGTACCTACTTGCCTATTATTTTGATCTGCTTCGTTGCCTTTCACTTCATAAAATGTTCAAGGGAAATGAGGAAGAAGCGGAAGAAAATGTTTTAAACTGTGACTAGTGTGGTACGAGTTGCACTGGTATCGTACGCATTTAGACTTTTCTTTTGAAACACTCCAGGCTCCTGTCTGATTATTATACTTTGCTCTGTGATGCGGCACGAGCTACTTCCCGGAATAATTTATCCCAAATTGTAATCTTATGTGAAAATGCCAGCTTCACGAAAAATTTCACCTCCTGTTATCTTCCTACCTAATATGATATGACGAGGAAAACAGAAGCCAAATGCAGTAGTAACGAAAGAATACTTCATTGGTGTAACTTTCCTTCCCTATTTTTATTCAAACGTACGTACGTACGTACCATCAACAATGAATACTTGCACTTTGCGTCAATAACTGTCAAAATTAGAGACCGTTTTTGTATCTTAAGTTTAAATGAAATCGTTTAATCATTTCAAAATAAAAATCCAGGTCGTGCTAATATTCCTGCAGGCTTTCCTTAACGCTGTCTTAGGGCTATAAACAGCCTCCTGGTAATTCTCCGACTAGTTATAAGTTCACAACAAAAAAGATTCCCTGTAAGACAAGTATGTAATAATCATAATCATCATTACACACTCCCCCTCATGTTCCTCCCTCTCTATTCCAGTCATCATCCTCCGACTTTAAATTAGATCCTCGTCAATTTTTATTCCCTTCTTCAAGCACAATCGGTGATTTGCACCCAGCCTGATGCAGTTTCATTATGCATGTGTAGTTCTCATCTGTGCAAGGGAATGCACTATCGCAACAAGGTATTTCTTTTTTAAGCTTTTTCGTTTCCCGACGCAGTGCAGTAACAGCCCCATCAAGCCGTTTTCAATAAGCCTATTAAGAAAAGAAAAAAAGAAACCTCTTCAAACCTAATACCTTTGTTAAGTTGCCGTCTGGAAGAGAAAGCTTAATGTAATTTAGTTTGGTTGATTATTGCAACGCTATGGTAATGATCAGGGAGATGGTCTTGCAATAATTGTGTTTTGTATAGGGTTTTCTTTTCTCATCTGCTGTTTCACACTTGATAGGTGGGCGATTACAAGCAGACGGAGGAGTAAGTTGACTTGAGATTGAGAGTGTAAACGACAGGGCGAAAATAATACGACCGCTGTTAAGCGAGAAAGAGAAAACAAATATGCGCTCTTTCAATAATATTTTTGTAAGTAGACAATATACACTTTTCCTACACATTTGCAGTTAAAATGACGACTTTTTCTTTTGGGAAAACGTGGAAGGAGCGAGAACATGTAATACAAGACGTGCACAAGAGAGCAACCATGCAGAGTTGTAATAATAGGGTGGATTGGATGGTATTGCATTAACGTCGAGAAAGTTTTTTTCTCTTTTTATTTCTTTTTCTAAAGAAAGTCATTTTTCCCCGAATATAGCCTACAGGCTTTGAAACAGCGTAGAGTCTAGCAAGACGACGTATTTTGGATAAAAAACTAATGTAGTGAATAAAAGTGCTAAATACGTGTAAGACTCGAACAAACACACATACTGCGAGGGGGATACGAAATCCCTTTAGGCTAATTTTGCACTTTGCAGAAAAAGATTTTCTTTTTCTTTTGTTCGAAAGCATGAAGCAAAAACGGAGAGCAAATGGCCTGCTTGTATTAGAAGTACCGAATATGATAGGTCTGTTCCGAAAAGTACACAGTTGATAAATTGACCCGGAGTAGTGACCTTCTCCCGTTATTTTTGGATTAAAAGTTGTCCCTTTTTAATTTCGTGAGTGTGTAATGGACAGGAAATGTCATTTGTGTAGAGGTCCATTACAGAAAACCCGTCCAAGCTCAGTGATTTGGTGAAAAGTCCGACAAAAACAGGAAAAAGCAAACGTCCATTATTATATTAAAGAGATAAACTTATAAAACACTATAAAGCTATGAAAATAGTTAAAAACATGTTATTATTCTAAAAAGAATAAAAAGGAAACAGCTTTAATGGATTTTACTTTGTCGAATGAACTTGTTGAGATAAAAATCATGATTAATTTTTCTCTCGTCTTTGCCAACAGCCATTTCCAAGGAAGGGAAAAATTCCTTGTTGGAGACTCCATGAAAATTATTTTCTTGAGAGATTTTCGCTTTTTCCTCCCCATGTGCATAAACACGCCATTAAATTATCATTGCAAAACCTTGGCCACTATTACCCGAAACAAGTTCATTGTCAGTGAAAACACAGCCATGAAAGAGACAGCGAGCCTAATGCAGTGCATGGATTATTATTCTAACAGGGTGATAAACTAAAACTTTTTCTGCCACAACTTTCACAATCCTCAGCTGAACAATGTCTTGCCTCCAATGGCGAAGAAACTAGTAAATTCTATTTGAAATAAATATCTTTCATTCCCTCCAACTTTATGAAGGCAAGTTCTCGAAATTTGTACTACGCATATGAATCATTTAAAGTACGAGAAGGCTCCTGGCTGAATCTTACGCAGTAAGTTTTATTCCAACACAAGCTCACGATCAGATATGGTTAATAGCGTTCTATTGTTTGTCAAAATGTAAACAGGTAAAATAGATGTGATTCTGTAATCTACCAAACCACACTTGGCTTCATCTGAGAAAAGATGAATCTCAAGAGTCAGTGTGACGGATTTTCTATAAAGAGAATTCAACGAATTTGAACAAAGCCTAAGGCAGTTTCTCTCTTGTTATTCAAAGAGAGAACACACACGATAATATTATTACTTTTTTTTCTTTTCTTCGAAGGAATATCCTGTGAAAAAGTATACGTCATTCAAATTTTGATGGAAGTATCGTTCTCTTCAAGATGGCTTTGATAAAAAAACGAGTATAAATTTTCGAGAGCTCTCGCACGTAAGAAAATTTGCTGTATGACAAGTTGATACAGTCATAAGTGTAATGATAAGTGGCACACCAACAGTTTCTTTTTGACGATCACGTGCTATATAGGCCTATCCTGTCGTGGGAGTCTTGGGGGAATGAAACCATCAGCTTGAAAGTAGCATCAACAAGAGACGAAAAAAGGACGCTGGTAAACGTGTTGGTTAGAACGAGAAAAAAGGGCTGTAAAAGTTGACGACATTATTATCATGATGATGATTATATGCATACACCACTTCTCCCTATCGTTGAAGCTCATTGTCCTGTTACACTTTTACCGTGTAGTGAAAGAAAAACGTTACGTGTAGATTCAAGCTGGTGACGATCAGTGAAAATAGTTTTGGTTGAATACCTACATATCTGAATATTTGTGACAGAAAAATATAAAGTCAATAAGATATGCTTTCTCTAGTTTAAACATGCTAAATATGAGAAATTGTTACGCTGCTGAAAAAAGAATTTAGAGACATGTGGATATAAGCACACGTTTCACTTAACGTGTCGATGGAATAGCTTTTATTTCCTTTTTAGGGGAAATCCGAACATATTCTTATTGTTAGTAAGAAATCTAAACAATCACCGGCGTTTATTTGCTTCCACAGATAGATTTCTACACATCTGTCTTATTTTTATAATAGACATTCGGGGAAACGGAACTTAAAGGGTTTGTACTCGAAACATTTTGCAGGTGATTTTGCGTGTTAGTTGCATGGCATTTGTTGAAAAACTTTTTTGGAAAGAAAGTGGGAGGGTGCGAAGGAGGAAGGAAAAATGTTAAAGGTCAAACGTTTTCAAGAAACAGTTAAAATAATAAGATTAACTTTGTAATTTTGAAACAAAGAAAGAACTTTCACCAGACGTGCTTTATGAAAGCTTGATAGGATTAAGTAGCCGTTGTTTTGAAAATGTACGCATATAACTAGTTGAGTTTTAGCAACATATTATTTCTTCTACTAAAAAAATAGCTTCAAGTTCTTGTATTCGGAAGGTTTTCAGTACACAGTACGTTTGTGTATTTCTAAATTCAGGATATGATGTATATCGTTAAGTTTTATTTTGATTATACTAGAAGTTTTATATGAACCCAGCCATTAGGGTAATGCTATAAAAGAGATATGAATTATCCGCAAACGACATGCGGCAATAGCGGTTTTTAGCAAAAAGCAAGTGATAAATTACTTCCCGAGTGTAGAAAAAACGGGAAACACAGTTCGCCAAATGCACCTTTAGCTTCCAACGGCACAACCCAGAGAAAGCAGACTCCTACCAGAAACCACTAGGAAAACTCGTGGTTCCCATTCTCTTTGTGCTATTACCCATGTCCTTGCATATTTTTGTTATGTGGAATAGTAGAGGACAGTTTGGGAACGCTCATGGAAACCAAGCTTCCAAGATATAGAAGAAAATAATCCTTTCCTGCTTGATGTATGCATGCCTGAAAACTCTGATCCAGATAATCCCTAGCTGCTTTCTCTTCAAATGTTGGTGAGCGACAAAACATTTCTGTTCGTGTTTTAAATGAGGATATAGGAAAGAAAGTTTTTTTGTGTGCAAGTCCAACTCCGGTCGGGGGTATGTTGCCTGAAGAATATTTATAAAACACCTTGGTCAACTTGTGACATTTCTCGGGACAAGGCAGTATCCACGAGGAGACTGAAAATGCACTCAATTTAAGTGTTCTACAAGGGCCTATCTGGTCTTTTGAGAAATTCTTGCGTACTATTTTAGGAGGACATGTTCACTTGGGGCAACGGCTAGCCAACTGCGAAAGCTACCCTTATAAGTTCTCCACTTGGCGAAAGGACATCAACCTTTTTCTTTCTCCAAAGGAAATTCTAAACACAACCCTGCTCAAATGCCTTCCGGTTTGAAATTGATTAGATGTGTAGCATGGGAATGCAACAGGGCCTGGTGATCGCCCTACTTTCTCGTTTGAAAAAAATGTGCCGATTTATTCTGCCCGGCTTCAGCCAATATAAAAAAAAACTAAGAGAATATTTGGGAGAATATGGTATATAGCATTGCCATTTTGAATGATTGTGGTGTCAGGACTTCCTCAATGTGATGTGACGCTTGTTACACCTTCCCTGGTTGGGGTTTTGTTCGAAACAACAAAACTGTTTCGAATTTCTGCCAAACAAGGTCATCCCAGTGGCGATGCTCAGACAAGAATCGCAACCGGAACTGAAAGATGTCAACTGCTTACAAAAATAGAACTAAAACTGTCACAGGAGTGAAATGATTGTGGCTATGATAGATAGTTTCCTGCGACTTTTTTTTTCTACAGAGAAAATGTATGGCACATGCTGCAAAAGATGTATCATTTCATTTCTTTTATGATGTACCTAAGCATTTGTTTACAAAAATGCACACAAATATTTTTCCTACGCGAGATCACGGAAATCCTCGACAGTAAAAATGACATTGTTATATGAGCAGTAATATTGAGTTCACTTCCGCTGAAACTTGTATATTCGTCATGGACCTCCATTTCTGGCTTATTTTTTAAAGGATATGGATATAGAACATGCTTACCCAGACCGATAGCCGATTTACTTACACAATAAAAAACAATTAGTATATCGCTCCAAATTATAAACCCGAAGCCCGTTAGTCCGTAACCTTCGCACCGGTGGCACCCTAATAGTTTTGTCAAGAGAAAATTCAGTTGTACCAAGGTCTACTTTTTAATCGAAGTTTATATTGTAGTCCCTTTGCAGTGCGAATATTTTATGAAGCATGACTATTCCTTTACCCAAGCGACGGATTTAAGGATGATCATTAGAACGTTGAGTATATATGTTCAGAAAAGTTTCCCTTTTCCCTCAAATATCCGGGAACAGAATCGGATGATTTTTTTCAGAGTTTTCTCTCACGAACGCTTGAACAATACTATCTAAGCTCTTGACTTGATTTGCTTCACAAAGAATGAAGAAATAAGAGCTTCCCAAACAAGTACCAACCGAGAAAAAATCTAGAATAGAAAGTAGATCAAGAATCTTTTTTCTGGTGCTATTCCAGCGATAGGGTCGGTCTACTATGCATGCGAAAAATATTTCGATTTCATGAAAAAATACAAGAGAGTGAAAAAATATAAAAGTTTGAGATATTCATTGCTTAGTTTAAGGGTTTGAACAACTTGACTTTCACTTTCAAATACAATTGAATTTTCGCAAACGAACGGGTATTTGTCATGCACTGGATTTAGGGAGGTATTGTGGGACCTTCTAGTTAGTTTTATGAGTTATTCCTTCCAGTCTGATCTGACCGTCCTGCTACCATTTTGATGCATATGATAATAATCAATAGAAAGCTTGTTGACTATTTCAAACCTCTCCAGTTCCGAAATAACGAATTTAGGTCATCTAGGTACTTGTAAATGTAACTTGTTTACTAGAAAATTTTCTCAAAGTTGTTTTTCTCGATAAATTGCAAAAGTTGCATGATAAAATTTGCAAAGCCCTTGTTGTGTGCCGTGATGCCTACCTTCTTTTCTTATTTTATTAGGTAACTACTTGTAAGTCTTGAAATGTTTTACTATATATTTTGAGCAGCTTCGTGTAGTCCAAAAGTGGGCAAATTGAGTTTGCCAAAATTGAGGAGGAAAATATGCGTACGTCTTTCACGAAGTGCCGTTGATTCTTTTCCGTAGAAATCGTAAACAAATCCGGAATTTCTTGCCCTATTGATTGTATCGCTTTCTCTTCCATTTGATGACGTATTCGAGACACAATCAATACCCAATTTTTTTCTCGCACATTGAAAAACAGGATTTCCATAAAAACAGGTTTATATACCTTGCAAGATATGTGAAAGGAGATGGTGCGAGAAAAGCTTTCCAAAGCTAGCGTTTACTTTACTTTACCGTAGGTGCCAAAGGGCTCAATAGAAAATAGACTAGAAAAGAGAGAAAGCTTTTATCATGTTCAGCGAGGCATGATAATACATGCATATTATCGACTAGGGTTAGGTGTCCTTTTGAAAAAAATACCCGATTGTGACAGTCAACAAAATGTTAGAACGTTTTTCTAGATGGTTCAATAGATATGAGGCAACTTCCGCTTAGCTCTTCTTTTCCTTTTTTCGCTTTTCATCCCCTGAACTGGCATGGTTTTTACCGTTCATTGGCATAGTCCAGTGTTACTTTTACAATTGTGTGTACGACCTCATTTCCTGTTTAAACCTTTTTGATATTTGCATAGTCCAAAATATATTATTTTTGGGTAACCTTGGCAACCGTCTTTCAGTTACCAGATGGTTTTACGATATTGTTGCACATTTTGATTTCTCGCTATTAGAAACGCTTTTTGGGTTTTAGTTTCTGGTGGGTTATTAATGATGTTGCTCTAGGGATTTATGAGATTGGGCAGCCGATATGAATCAATTGGCAGACTCAGCGGACTGTCCACCGTATACGTAAAGCACGTAAATACTTACATAAATATCTTTCAAAGCTCTATTTGTGTCCGAACTTCTCTGAAAAGTGTTGTGGCCTTCATATTCATACTAATGTTAAATTTCATTCATTGCTGAAGCCTTGCAGAAAACCTGCCATAAACTTGTCCAGCAAGACTCAAAATACCTACGAGCGAAATTATTAGTACAGCTTCATCGCCAGGCTTTTTGTTTCGTGTTCACTTTCCAACACGCAGACTTGATCAAATTCCCCTGGAAATAGTGAGGAAAAAACCACAAGGAATTTTAGTCGCTGCTTTCTCCCAAACATTGATCCCTTATCTATTGTGTTTGCATGCATAAAGGTTAGAAATTTATGGAGGAAAGATTGTCATTGTCTGAAAGTGTTGTTTACGACGCTCCTGGCATGGCGTAATGGGCTCTTAGCGAAAATAAGAAAGGATCGGTGTAATCATCAGTAAAAAATAGGAATCCAATTCCAGAGACAAGGTTAAGATAATGGTTTTCGGTAGTGGAAAAACCTCCTCCCATTTTCCTACTTGACAATGACTCCCTCGAAAAACTGTTCGTGATGATGATTACTCAAGTTTTTGGATCTCTCTTTTGTCTTTGCTTCTCTGACTCTTGAAAATTGCTCACGAGGAGAAAAGGCGTAGAAACCTGAAGTTGTTCAGAGAAAACACAAAATAAGTATAAAATAGACGTTGCCTAATGGGTACTTGAAGAAAATCAGTAGGGGAGAAACGAGATATGCTATATAAGGCACAATAATAGCGCTCCTTTTTATGACCTCGTTCACTCCATTCATCATCCAAGTAATTTCTCAGCCAGAGATGTGTAGTGACGATAATGTTGGCTCATGATAAATGTACAAACTAAATATGATGACATATGGAGAACCTAGAGAAAATTGATTGTCTTGCAGTGGCAAGGTCATTTAAGTTAACTTGATTATAAAAACATCTCGCGCCAACCGGGAGCCTCAAGACCAGATGCCAGACGAAACATCCAAAATTAACTACAAATCGGCGAGACTTCCTCCGGAAAATAATTAAACAATGCAGCATTTTCACTAAAGATCAGACGCACAGTGAAAGTTTACGAAAAATTATAGGGATGAATACAAACATTTTCACGAGCTTTCAGTTTTATCAAAAACTTTGGTACATTTATTTAAAACAACCTGCTATAACTTCAAAGTGTGAACTCATAAAGATTTACTCTCTCTCTCTCATATGTATATAGCTTGATCACGGGAGACATTTACTGCACGTGCTATGTTATTAATATAACTTTCTCTGACTAAACAAAATGACGTTTCTCTTTTCTGCACTATCTGCACTAAATTTCACGCATCACGTATTTTCATCTCTGCTGCACCCAAATCAAAAAATAAATACGCAGGCATGTATTTTGCCGATGAGAATGGTTCCTTTTCGGAGAAATATTCAATTCCTCGAAATGAGCAGGGCTGTTTTGTTCTCTACTTGAGAAACTAATTAGCACCAGAATACAATGTCTGTCTACACTATTACTACCAGGTAGTTCCACATGAACTTTCTATTGTACTTTAGCATTTATAGCTAATAGAAAACACTCAAACTGTGTCTGGAAAATGGCTGGATTTAAAAGAGAAAGTTGGCAGAGTTGATATCTTCAGTAAACAAAATAAATTTGATACTGTGTTGTCGACAGAGCTGTCTTTCTAACTTTAAAATAACGCACCGAACCTTATGTTTCCTGTCTAAAAGAGAAAATAAATTCACAAGTGGAGTTCTAATCACATCTCAAACTCAACCAAGCAAACGACCCTTTTCGTAATGTTATCGGGGGAAAGGTAAATGCAGATTTTTCCTGGTGCAGTGAAGCAAGACCGATACACTCGCACGCTCTCTTGGTGTGTGGCTTCCGACTGATAAGAGAAAGAGAGGGTATGCTACCTCCGACATAACTTATAAATCATATCTGATCTGTTGGAAAACACTTGAATAAAATTCATTTCAACAAAATATATTATTTTACTGACGACTATAATATTGGAGTACAATAGTTGAGTGCTTGGCGTCATTCAAAGATTTTCACCATTAAAACAATACTGAGCCCTATTTTGTTCCACACAGTACCGCACTGTATTGTAAGTTCATAACCGCGTTTTCCCTACTTGTAAGCTGTGTCATCAACCATTGTTGCTGTTGAGTAAACAAAGATAGATTACCCATTTTCGGGGAGGCTACTTGACACATTTAAACCTATTTTATCGCTCTCTGTAATCAGTAAAGTAGCACTTGTCCTGATGCATGCCGCTCACGTGAAAGCCATCATTGCTCGCTTTCGTTATTGTTTGTCTGCATACTAAACAAGGTATTTTACTAGTAAAACAGGTTTTCGAAATAAAAAATAAGTTGTTAGAACCGCCCTGTATTTTCATTTTGGTGTTTGCTTAATACTCTTCTTCTACTCTAACCATTTCTCATTTTTACCTGCTATTTTAGCAAAAGTAAACAAACTAGCATGTGTGAAGTAGAAAAGAAGAAAGTTGTCGTCTCCTCTCAATCAGGGTTTTCAAGCCTATGCAATTGTGGACAGACAAACACGAAATTGCTATTAGCTTGATAGGAATCATTCAGAAAATAAAATGGAGGAAAAAGCACCTCCGTTTCTTTTCTTTCCCATGCATGCATTTCGCAGTCAGTCAAATTAAACCAATGTGCTTTGGCCGACAAACAAGAAAAATAAAATGTTTACAAGGAAAGCCGTTCCCAATATTCTTAGTCGCAGTCTAAGAACATAATTCATCCATTTTTTCCATTCATCCACTCGACTGAATCCTTTCTCTTTTCTGTTTTCTTCGATGGATAAGGGGAACGCGAAACGCTTCACTTCAAATGAAAATATCAGGTTGATGGGAACAGAAAACAACAGAAACTCAGCGTATTTTTCTTTCATTCCCAAATGTGTGCCAATGCATGAAAGTAACGTATTTCTGTATGCATTGGACTGAACAACAAAATTATACAAATTTTCTTTATACTTCTGTTATAGTCGAATTTACTTAGTTAATTACTTACAACACGACACTGTCTACATTTTGGCGCTATCTCTAAAATCATTACGGTCGTTTTTTCTACTTTATGCAATAATTACATGGTTTAGGCCTCCAAGCGTGATGTTTATTTTAAGGGGAAACTAGCCCCTTAAACTATCGATTCTTATCTACAAAGTAATAAAACCCGATCTTATGTAATCCTATCGAACTGAGCTGAACCAGATTTCTGCAAAACTTTCCTCTGCGTTTACTTGAGCCACATTTAGCCAACATTATAGAGAAAGCGTATTCTAAGTCTGTATTAAAATTAAGCAGGAAATTAACAGTCTGCTTTCCTTCTGTTTGCAATTCTGTTAAGCATATAATTTTAATTTAGGTTGGCCTTATAATAAATATTTAGTATATTATGGGGGTTTCGGTAATATGTGAGGGTGCAATACGCTATGAAATCGGGTTCTACGCGCTAATTATTGGTCTCTTTGATATTAGAGTGAATAAATATATTAATGTGCCACTTTCTTGACTCAAGATTGATTCTTTTTCAGATATTCTCAAAGCGTTAGTTTTTAGACCACGGGATGGACATCAACAAGTCTACGTAAGCAGCCTAATGTAAAAAAGAAGGGAACATAAAGCTTTAGTGACATGTACAGCAGAGACCAATATTGACTTCCCTTTGATCGAACATTTTCTTTTTCCCCATCAGTGTATTGACTTCGCACGGTATTGCTTTCACTTTTGAAAATTTATACCTGATACATATATGTCAGTAAGGCCGTCTGGCAGTGGGCGGAATATATTTTTATTGAGGCACTTTGTTCGTTCAGAGTCAGTGCCACAGCAAAGTAACCAAAACGAAATGTGTTCTTGAAATAGGTTAAAGGGAACTGGTCAACTGGTATTTCAGTAGGTACTCTTGACGCACCATCGTGCAAAAAAACACGGGACATGTTTTTGCTTTCGACCATAGGGCACGGTTTTTTTTTGGAGTTTCACGACAAAGGGAAATTGACCACGGCTTTTACGGGAGAGAAAATGGCTTGCATCTTTACATTGGACTATCGCAACCTCTAATCTTTCACTGCTTTCACTTAAATTTATTAGCAAACTAAATTGCAAATTTATGCAGTTTTTCCTCCTTTCTGCAAATCAAATAAAAAGCTTTTCGAACGTAAAAATGGTTATAGAAAACTGGTTTGTAGTTGAAATGGCCTATTTTCATTTCAGTGAAAGTTTTCTGTATAAAGCAAGCTCCTTCGTAGGCTTCCAAAAGAACAAAAAGGTTCTTCAAAAGCGTCTTTTATTAAATGAGATGAGCATTTAACGAATTCCAAGTGCACGTCGGAAAAAGGAGTGGTGTCTTGGTAACACCTCAGAAAAAAACTATGTTGAGTATGTACATATTTGGAATAATTTTTAGATAGGTTGACTAGTGTTATATATGAAAAAAATAGCAGTAAGTTTGAAAGCTTTATTGTTATTGCCCCATACAACACGTTTGTTTTCACTTGCTTGGAAACGTTTTTATTGCCACACTTCCCAACACAGATGAGGTACGTATCCGGAGAAAGCTGATAAAAAGTATAACAAGGACACCACTGAAAATGCCAATGGTGTAAGGGTTCAATGCATCTTGAGTTGATCGATTGGCAAACTATAAAGTTTTTATTTTATTTTTGCCACACTTCGTATTCTTTTTTGTTATCACCGACCCAAACAAGAACTGACAAGGGAAGTATGTGAAGAAAAAAACCAGTGGACTTACAACAAGCCATTCATCATTTATCTTCCGCATAGTAAAGAACTGCATATAAATAAAACAGTGATATTTTTCTCGTAAGGATTACATCAGAAAATTCAGTTCTTGACTGATAAACTGCAAAGGATATGAGCAGAGAAGGCTAATAAAAAGTGTGTTTTTTTTACATTTTCCATCCCTTTCCAGCCATCCAGTAATTCACAAACATCAACAAAATTGAGAGGAAGCCGGCGAGGCTCTTCATGCATCCCATTCAAACTTGCGGTGGAAAACATGCTGAAAAATTGTACATGCTTGACGGCAACAAATGAAAAATCGGTATTTTGTATATAGAAATATCGTTCATTTGAGTTTTTAACGGTGTGTCCAATATTTTTTGACATTGTTGATGCTGCGTGTTGAGTTCGATGCAGCTCAACAAACGTGCTCTATACCACAGCTTTATTTATGAATTATGAGACTGTATTGATTTGTCTTAAAGGTGGCTTTTTAAAAGCGAAAACACGAGACGTGGCTACTTTCAAATTGTATTGATATTCCGGTTCAATGGCCTTGTCAATGTCTTCATTTTTCACCAAAAAAGTAAACAATGGAAAAGGCATCCGAACAATTTATAACATTATAATACGCAATACGACAAAAACGTCAAGGAAACATGTTCGCCACACTTTCCTACCCATTTTTGCCGGAGGTTTCCTTCGCTCTTCAATAAATTGATTTATAGAAAGAAATTTCACTGGTACTTTCCCTACTCTACTCCACATTTTATTTTTTCGAGAAAAAAGTTAAGTCCTTTAAATCCCTCTGTTTCTTTCCATTTGATTCCGTTCAGGGAAAAAGACACTTTTTTGCTTTTCCTTGTATCCTCGTAACCTACAATACGAGTTTTTTTTCTTAACGCATTCTCATCCTCATTTATCAGGAAATGTACATTTTTATAGGTAGCCTGCCCTTCCTAATACCGTAATAATAGGGCATGCTACTTTGGCAAGCTTTCCCCGTCTCGTTCATCCTGTCTTTTCTTCCTTTCTCTCTTCTGTCAAGTTCTCCGCTCAACTTGCTTTGAGCAATTTTCCAATTTTCATCAGAAACACGTTCTTTTCTTTTCTACTTTCACTCTTAACTACATACTTGCACGATGAGAGTCCAAACTCCTGAGCCTTACTTTCTTTTCTACCTGTGGTGAAGCATCATTGCAGTAGGAGTTTTTAGGAGTATATAACCTATATTATTTATTCCACATTCATATTTTATTTTTAACCTACTTTCCCTTACTACACACTGTCTTTTCCCCGTTTCGCATCATCAACAGCATTTTTGTGGCCGATGCAGTGTTAAGGAAGGACAAGAGACGAGGCCAATCCCGAAAAACCTCTTATGCAGACCTGCTTTTGCTCAATTTCTCTTCCATTTGCAACACATTGTGAAGTTCATGGAAGTACCTTCTTTTCTCTACACAACCATAGTCGTCTTCAACCGAACATTTTTGCAAAATTTGTCAGCCTCTAGTCAGATTAAATTGTAAGAATGGAGCTGAAATGTGTGCGTTGGACATTCCATACTAGAAGGCTTCCCACTAGCCTAGTTTTCTCTTTGTAGTAGAATGCAAATCAGAAAGCTATAACATAATTTTCCAGCTTTCCAATTGCCATGTTCAATGATCTGTGCAGCCATTCTCTTGTTTTTTACACTACCATCTTGCTCCTCCAACTGACTTTTGTGTGGTCATCATAAACATGTGACATTACTGCAGTGTTTTCACAAATCTGGAACAAGTTTTCTATAGTACTAGAGCCCATTATCATCTATGTTTACTCAAAATCCATTGTCTATCTTTTTAATGAATAGCCGGAAGGGCTTCCTTTCCCTAAATTGTTGCGTTCTTTGTGCAAACAAATCGTTGTTGTGTACTATCTCTTCCAGGCAGAAACTGCTTTCTCTTCTGTGTCTTATCCAATAGGCTGAAATTCAATACCATACTGTAATCCTTGAATATTATCCTGACCATAAAGTAAATATAATCTAGCTTTCTCTTATGAGCCATTGAGTACGTCCATCTAGAACATCAACAGCATCATAACATAACGTAAAATAACATTGTGTTTTTGCAGGGTTTTCCTCGAAAATTGCACCAGTTTACATTAATTCACGACTCTCAAAAACTTTTCTCCAAATGACACACCGTCACAAACAAAATGTTTTCTCTTTATATGCTCGGAAAGCTTCTCGTTCAGGAGCATGCTAACACAAAATGAGAGCATCCTCTTTTGTTTTTCATTCACATATTTTGTACAATGCGTGCATAGCATTAAAGTGAAAGCAGTGAAAGTCTCGAAACCTCTATCGTATATTCTATTAATACCACTTCCTCCTGAAACTGCTCTTCTGCCGCACTACCAATGCCTGCTGGCCGTCGAAAGTACACATCCTATCTTAGGCTTTTTACTCCTTTTCCTCTGTCACCATTTTCCTATCACTAAGCCAGAGGGACTTTTCCCCGCATGCTGTACACGAAAACAGCTTCCCTTTTTGTCTTGAACTGGCTTACCACTAGATCCCTTGAGACTTGGTGTGCTCGCTTCGCAAAAAGAGAAAGTACCAAAGCGACAGTAACTTGGGCCGTGTACCTAACACTGGAATATTCTCACCAGCATCATCAAGAGTAACATTGTCGACCATGACTAGCCTGCTTTGCATGCACAATTATTACTGCAGTTTCTCGATGACGAAAAACTTACATCAATGTAAAAAAGGATTATAACTCTTTTTCCTCTTTTCATCTATACTTTTCTAATTTATTCACGCCCATGCCTAGATTTTGTTAAAATAGCAGAAGAGCAGAAGCTTTACCGTTTAGAATAGTGCTTGGCTCGACCCTATTTCGGGTCGCCTTGAGAGGCCGCCAAAATCGTACTCAAATAAACAAATGCTTTTATTTCTAAATTATAAAAAGAGCTTTACAAAGTACTCTTTCATTTTCCCTTTGCTTTCATCTATCGAATCCGTTCCAACTACTGTGCAATTTTTGCATAGTTTAGCAAAGCAATAAACACATGGTTCACAGCATCAAATACAAAATTCCTTGGAACCCATGCATGTTTTTCTTTTACAGTTTGTGTACAAACAAATGGGACCCCATTTTTGAGAACAACCAGTGTATCTATTTCCACTGAGGCTTCCATCAAAACAGTTTATTTATGTTAGCAACAAAGTCCAAATATGTATAGCAAATTGTACAGAGCATCTGCAAACATAGATCACTCCACACATTTTCCAAGGCGACATGCATAATTCAAAGCGAAAGCTTTTTACTTCTCTTTTGCTTTTTCATGCTTTATCTTTCAAGGTGGTGGTTTAGCCTGTGTTCCAAAAGAAAGCTGAAAAATTGTTAGTAGCTCTAAAACTAGTAGGATATTGCCATTCATAAGGGCTAAATAAAGAAGCTACTTTCAGTTTGGATGCATAAGAATAGTTTTTTTAAAGAGAGTATAGTTTATTTTCTGGCAAGAAAACGCATTACCATGTAGGCAGTAATATATTAGGTAATAGTGAAGGTGATTTGTTCACGCAGGGAAGATAGTGTAAAAGAAGGAAAATACGAGCTTTCTCCCTTATTGCACAACATTAGTCAGTCTAGGTGGGACATCGCTCGAAAAAAAAACTATTGCAACATGAAAAGTAGGAGAAGGTTGTATCAAGATACCAACCATGAGACCGACATTTTTTTACAAGCTTGTAGTTCAGAGAAAGAGGGGAGCCACGGAGAAGAAAAAAATCATGCATACTTATTTAAATCTAGTAATGTTTACTTTAACTCTCTGCCAGTTGGGGGACTTTTTTATATTTATGAATGGAGAACTTGTTAATATGAGGAAAAAAGTTCCATGCAAAAGGAAGTCGATAGTGTGTGGTGTAATAGTGTATAGCAAGCTAGCTTTCTTCCTTTATAGGAAGTGACAGGAAAAGGTTACCGTCAATGGGAAAACGCTTTTTTAAAAGAAGAAAGTTGTGTGAAAACGTATGGAGTTTGCATGGACATGATTCCATTAGAGTTGAAGTACGCATTTTGGTGATAAATCTGCTGCCAGAGTAAGATAGTCTGTGTTCTGAAATGTTTTTTATGGGGAAAGCCTGACTTTCACTCTTTTGTGTGCTTGGCTAATATTAGTAGGGTGTCAGTGACAATGTCAGTGTTTGTTTTTCTACCAAATGTTTTTTTTTTGTCCAGAGGAAAGTTGATTTTTCATGCACGGCTATTCACATCTAGGGACCGTTGTTTCGTCACGTTTTCTTCATAACAACATACAGTAGAATGATACCCAAGAGGAAGTCATGGAGTGAAAGATGCTAGATTGATGGCTTGGTTCACTGGCTACACAATGTGTGGAATAACTAGTACAATAAAAATTCTCATGTGTCTTGCAACTAGTGCAGAAGAGTCTGCCTGGATAGGTTTCAGTTTAGGTACTTCCTCTCTCCTGCCAAATAAAACTAAACCTCGTCAGCACTGATTAATACGTTTTTATGTTCCTGTGGCCGGTAATCAACACGGAGTACTTTCACTCCTTTCACATAAGGGAAAGTCATCTTGCCAAAGAAAAAATTTAGAGGATTCTCGTGAGTAAGTTACAAATGACGAAAATTGACCTTGTTTTTTTAACACGCTGTCAAAATGTATCCTGGCTTGGAGATTCACCAGTTAAATTATGTATATTTCATACTCTGTCTTATTCCTTTTAAGTTAAACCTGCTAGTTATAAAAAATCTTCTCGTGATAACTTTACATGCTTATGAATCTTTACGCAACGTTTGGAGTAAGAAAGCGCAGGGAACTTTCTGCCAAACTGACCAGCTCTTAAATGATTTTTGCTCATGTACTTCGGAGATTGCTTACTCAACAGTTTCCCTTTTCTCTCGTCGTCCCTTCAACTTATTAAGAGTTGTATTCATTCCTCGTTTCCTTGCTCGTTTCGATTTTTATATCTTCCCCATGAAGCATACTTCAATTTAGATGGAGCCTAAAGAATGTCCTGAGATTGAATCTTTATGGCCTTCCTTCCTCAATGCAACACATTTTTATGGAAGCCCATAACTCTCATTTGGCACTTTATTCAGGGATAGTACACTCAAAACTAGTTTGAAAGCGTAACTGAGCAGTTACCTCAATCATTTGAGAGCGGGGCCCAAGGAGAGAAAAGGGGAAATGGATTTTATGATTCTCATTTTACATTTAAATGCAGTTAAATCCAACAATGAATGCATTTATGAAGGAACTCCTGCAAAACGATTACAAAAATATCCAAAAAGCCTGGGCATAAACGAACACGGTACCGCACATAAAATGCGTCTTATGTATTTTTTACAGAGCTTTCACACAAGAAGCCCAAAAATTCTTTTCAACTGTTTTTTGATACGTTCTTCGTGGGTGGTCTCACCATTGGATTGGTTCAAGTAATTGCAAAGCTAGCCGACACACATGGGAGTTTACTTGATTGCTTGCTATTTAAACTGGCAAGACATTCATCAAACTTTTATAGGAAAGTTTTCCTCCTCAACGCACTTCACTTGTCACGCTCCTTTTACTTTGTAGATTTCTACAAAACGCACCCATTTGCTACATGTCATTATTAACGTATAGCTTCCATGTCCATTTGCCAACAGGAAAAATAAACAGAGTTACGACTACGAAAGGATCATGAAAACGTAAACAAGCTGCTCACGCATATTCAGCACCTGAAATGTTCACAAACAACCTTTTCGAAAATGTACTATACGCTTGCGAATGTGAAGCTACTCCTGTGTTACAAAAAACTCAAACAGTTCGAGGAGCATTAAGGGGAGAAAACTGTTTGATGTACTCACCAAACCGTGGCGAAAGTCAAGTGGATCAGTGGTACTTATGGCTAATCGTTTTGAATATTGACTTTCTGTTTTCCTCCAATTTAACTGTCGGAATCTTGCAAAAACATTTAATTATTTTCCCTAATGGCACAAATGTACCACAGACTTTTAACTTTTCATATTGTTTTGTTCTTTCTCGAATGACGCAATCAGTTCATTTCACATCGGGGTGTCTGCTATTGGAAATCTGCAGGTCGAAAAAAACGTCAGAAAACATGCTTGTTTTCCTCTCTTGCGTTTTGAAGGTAATTGCCGCTGTGACTGTTATGAAGAAGGACATTTTTCCTTTATATGTTGTACTCAGTAGTCATAATGATTTCTCTCAGTACCTATCAAATTTTAAATGTTCTTTTGCCATATAAAGCTTTACCGATGACTCATCCGAAAGCTAATAATTGTATAATATGACCACGTACACACTTATGTTTTGAAAATAACCGATTTGCATGCCAAACGTTGCGTTTCCGAACCGCGTCCAACTTTCTTCGACATGTCTTCGCGTAGAAAGAAAAGCCACATGCGGAATGTTTAAGCAGTAGTTGCAATAAACTAGCTATTATCTATAAAAGTGTTTTTCTTTTGACTCTTATTACCCTATTTTTATGATGATGTACAGCATCCGTAAAACTAGCATTTTTTTGCAACTTGAGCTACTTTCATTGCTCTTACTTGCGGACTTACGTAGAATCCTCTGAGTTCATCGTAGTGACAATTTATCATGAGATAAGTTATGAGCACATTTTTACATGAACCCATAAATAGAAGACATTTATTTTTCTAACCATGCAATTCACGGAATTACACATTGAAAGGCTTCCTGGGAGTTGCTTTCGCTGCACCAAAATATAATGTTTCTTCATCATTTATTCTGGTTGCATCTTGTCTGCAAAATACATAAAGACCATTACTGGACACTTTTTATTCAAAATATAAACTGGAGAAAGTTGGTCACAGGAAAATCTTAATGTATTGAATACACCTTTGAAGCAATAATCTGGAAATGGTTGGACATGACCAGAATCTCAACCAAAGAAAGTTAGTGTGTTGGTATGCGCCTAGACCTATTTCTTTAACTTTACCACAATAACCAACAATATCCGTGTGTGGATAGCGATTTCCAAGTTTTGAAGTTTTCAGTGTCCCCATTTCCTCATTTCTTTGAAGCTTTTTTTTGGAATGGAAAGTGCAAAAGCTCTTAGTAGTACCATGAAACGAATTGCTTTTTTTTTGCATGGAAAAAGTACGAATTTCGTTTCCTTGAAATTGACCATTGCGGCATGGCACTGGCCTAAAAAATATCTGCACTTTGTTTCCGTGCTCGAAGCAGCAGTAACTTCCCGGATGCGTTCCTCTGCGGGAAAAAGAGAAACGCAGAGAAAATTGTTACAATGCGAGAGTAGAGAGCAAAATGGGTTTAGCTAGTCATAAATTCATAAAAGAGTTCTGAGATTTTATTTTTTAAAGTAATATTTACAGCTGTTTACATCTCTCCGCATCCTGTACCGTTTGGTGTTAAATGGAGTGAAAACCTATTCGAAAAGGCATTAGTAATATTTTCGTACTTTTGCTTCAGGAAACAACAAATTTCACTTTAGGATGAGAGCATAAAAATCTGCTTTAAGGATATAGGACGTCTGCGTGACCTCATTTGAAAAATTCGTTTACACTAAGAGCAGAGGAAGAAAACTTTCCCTTGCTAAATTAGATAACTATATTGTTTACGCTGGTTATCATATTGTCGTTCCGTAGTTATCGCATCACCCCAGTTTCATTTAACGAACCTTCGGCACGCACATTTTCAATAATGAAGATGATCAAATAATTAAACAGCGGGAGAACAAATTTCCTCTTTAGAAGAAGGCCCAATGATAGGACTGAGTTTACGAAGCATATCTTGTCATTAACCTCCAGCCAATCATGACATAATAGAATTGCCCATCGCTTTTTATTGTAGGTCACAAACAAATTACGTCGCCGACGTGGAATGTACAAGAAATTCCATTCTTATTCATAAATACTATTGGAATGAATGTCTCGACAGGAGAATGACTTTCTTTGCTCTACAAAACATCGAATGTCAACTAGGATGTGCGGAAACATAAAAAGCCTATTTTATAACTTTCGCTGTATCTTTCCAAAATAGATAACCAATAAAGCTTAACTAACCGTTTATAGAAAAACAATTTTGTTTCAAAGAAAGAAAAATCCCATTTCAATCCTATTATTTTTAACAATCATGAAATAATAGAATTGCCCATCGCTTTTTATTGTAGGTCACAAACAAATTACGTCGCCGACGTGGAATGTACAAGAAATTCCATTCTTATTCATAAATACTATAGGAATGAATGTCTCGACAGGAGAATGACTTTCTTTGCTCTACAAAATACAATGTCAACTAGAATGTGCGGAAACATAAAAAGCCTATTTTATAACTTTCGGCGTATCTTTCGAAAATAGATAACCAATAAAGCTTAACTAACCGTTTATAGAAAAACAATTTTGTTTCAAAGAAAGAAAAATCCCATTTCAATCCTATCATTTTTATATCAGCTTATTTTATTCCTTCAAACTTTCATCCTCAAAAATATTATAAACAATAATAAGCGAAGCGTTTATAATACGCTTTTGGGGCTATTCAATTTTATGGATCATTTGGCTGGTGGACCACAACGAAAATGTTATGCTCTTTTCTATTTTACCCAACCACAAAAACACAAGGACCCTTTTGTGGTCATCCGTTTCTCGCGCTACTTGTATTTTCTATTATTTTATGGTACGAAAGTACCCTCCCTTTTTCTCTAAAAAAATTAGCTGTTCATGTCAGCAGCTTTTATTTATCAAACTTCAACAACGTCTATTGATTTTCGAGTTCTTTTGTTTGAAGTAATTTTTTTCTTCTTTGGTTGCATTCTTAGGAAGGAAAAAAAAGCTTTTGCTTTAATGTTAATAATTTATTAAGGAACAAAAGAACAAAAGTAAACAACTTGAATTACTTTTATGTTTCGGGTATTGTTATCATCACTCCCCCTCGCTGTCGCACTCTGATGGTAGTCGAGGAAAAATGGTTGTCGGAGAAAACGACTTGGGAAAAGAACAGCGATGTGACCAAGAACAACTGCGGACCGTTTCATATTTCAACTGCAGTTTGAAAACACAATAGAATTGAGAATAGACTAAAAACAATGCACTTGTTGGCGTCTTTTTTACCCAGAAAATATCCGTCCAAGACTCTACTAACCTTGCATTAAGTATCTGTTAAGACGTTCTTCGGTTTTTGGGGGTCATAATGGATCACAAATTGGATATGCGGTTTGCCATATAACCTCTTGTCCCCCGATTTCTAAGAGAAAATACGTGAACGTCAAAATGCTTGGAATTTTTGGGCTATCATGTCGGGAAAAGTACGTACTTAGCAAGAAAAACTTTTTTGGTTGGTTTCCATGAAACAGAGTGAAGGTTTGTTGTTATCCTTTCTAATCAAAGAGTTCAATATATTCTAGAGAAGACATTTAAGCCATTTCAAGCCTGCAAAATTTTTGAAAACTGAAAATTTTGGAGTTTGTTGACAAGGGCAAAAAATGTAATATATAAAAAGACTTTGCATAAGATCCACGGAGACGTCTAGGTAGTTGGTGTACTGAGAAATGAACCGTTTGTTTGCTTAAGTTTAAAATACAAACGAAATGAACGTTTATTGTAATGCTCAAAACAATCAACGTAAATTTGTATATATTTTAAGAAGCTTGTCACCCTAAAAATGAACTAATTTTGTGTTGGCACTACGTATACTTATAGGGTTGAATTTAAACGTTTCATCGCGAGCAATGAAATGAAGCTTAATTTACAAAAGAGATACCAACAGGTTAGTATCTCTATCAATTTTACAGTACAAATGAGCCTTCTTTTCAATTAACTTGTAGACATGCGAAACGGCTTCAAATCAATGGGCATCTATGACTGAATTAAATATGACCATTTCAATACTTTCCTGTGTCCTGCAATGAAGACGATGCAAAGAAACAAATCAAATCGGTCTTAGTTGCACATGACTTGGTTATTTCATACCATATTATCCACTGTAATTCCATAAAACGGGCTAGGACTATGACCATTGCGAGCTAATCTCCACTGTTTCTATACATCCATCTCCGACATGTAGGTTACAAATACTGGGTACGTGGGTCCCGTATTATTCAGCACATGCGTTAACTGTTTTAGAAACTATTCCATCGTCCAGTAATTCTTGTATTGAGTATTGACAAGAAAGAATATAAAATGTACGACGTTTATCCAACGGGTGTTGTGAAATCTCATCCTTTTCGGCCTGAGTCTTTCCACATCCGTAAGCAACACATACACATACTACCACCTGAATTAGCAGCAATGGCTACTTCTAGTTGTTTGAAAAAGTCGTGGAGTCAATCGATGAGTAGGATTCAAACATTGACGTTTACAGAAATCGTCACGTTAGAAGTTGAACCATCAGGAATATGAATCTGATATTGAACTTTTTGTTTGATTATTACTGTTTTTTTTAATTATAATTCATGCAAAATCCGTAGAAACTCATTGCCCCGAGAATTTTCACCTTTTCTTTCGGAAAAAAATTGTTTACTTTAGGCGTATTTCATGGGCTTGTTTCTAATTCCGATTTGAAGTTTGTAAAGGTTTTTCGAAGGATAAAATGCAACTATGGCGTTTCAGATCTTCCTAAGTCTACCGAATTGCTTAAACGAACTTCAGAAATTGGATCCATTGACCCGTTAAAATCACACAAAACATATGGTCGAAAAGCTACTTTTGCTTAGTACATTTATTCTACTTGCTAGCAAGCTACTTGCCCTAATTTCCTGCAGAAGAAATGCCTGTAATTTTGCCAACTACTAGTATTTATTTCTCTAATCGGCCAGGATGCAACTCAGCAGTAGGTACTGCAGGATTTTCCTCATATCATCAGATTGATCGTTGATCGTACTTTTGGTGTACAAGGAGCCACTGCAATCACAGCAGGAGCGACAATACATCATACTTAAAAAAGAGAGGAGAAAGTAACACAAAAAAGTGCTTCGGCTTCGGTATACTACTCAAGTTTCCAGCAATAAATCAGAATCTGATGGTAACTTATTCAAAACCCTTTCACATTTCTCCCTTCAGACAACCTTAGTAACACTTGAAAGGATGCAGGCGGTAAATAGCACTTTTACTGGAGAACCTTCCGCGTAGGCACAGAGAAAGCAAGGAACTTACTTAATAGCTTCACTGACAAAAAGTTATGCTTATGTGTGCATCAAAATATAAAATATTTCCTTCGATAAAGCTAAACCAAGTCATTTATTCATATTAATTTCTTCATAAAAACGGCTAGAACTTTGAGAGATAAAACTTTCTTTTATAGCAGCTACACTCAACATATGAAGACCCGTTTGTTATTCCTTTTGTACAACTTTGTCATATGAGACAGGCAAAACATTCCATTCTGCTTACTTGGCTGACAAACTTCGAGTTTGTAGAAAGCTCAGCGCGAAAATTAAATGGTATTTTTCATTATTAAGTAAAATAAAAGTTTCCATTTTTTGCATTGTTTTATACTGAGGATATGACAGATTTCGTGTCACTTTCACGATGCTGTGAATGTGAACTCACTTTGGGCGGAAAGATATATAAAAAATTCCATGCCCCGTTTTATTTCTCAGACAAACTGAAATGAAAAGACAACATCGTTTTTATTTGAATGAACTCATTTTGTAGATATGTCGCGCAGGTTCCCTCGAAGAGGCATATTGGCTTTGAACCCAGATCATACTGATTTACACGGCCTGATTCAGGTGGCTCTTTTAAAAGTAAGGCAAAAAGTTAGTAATAAGTGGCTGTAAATTGTAAGAGAACAATAAAACCCCGTGCCAGTCACAATGACGAAGTGATAGGGCAATCTATACAATCTAAAAATATCATCATTTATTATTTTTAGGTGAGCAATAAGCTGTGATTTGCAGTTCGTCAGACAAACGAGAAAAGGGATAAAGGATATTGAAAGAAAGAGAAAGAGGAAAAAAAATCTATAAAATGTTATACGTTCCTGTTCCCGACAAAAACTCTAATGGAAATAGGTAACTCATCTGCTACTTTCCCCTCTTATTCTCTTAATATTTTTGAGGTTGTTTGAGAAAAGAGGAGAGATATTGAAAGAAAGAGAAAGAGGAAAAAAAATCTATAAAATGTTATACGTTCCTGTTCCCGACAAAAACTGTAATGGAAATAGGTAGCTCATCTGCTACTTTCCCCTCTTATTCTCTTAATATTTTTGAGGTTGTTTGAGAAAAGAGGAGACAGTTGAGAACTCATAAAAAATGGGCCTCGTCTCCATCTTTACGCTTCGTGAAATATCAACTTTTTTTAAAGTGTACTATACAGTCACTCTTTTTATCTGATCTTGTCTCCAATATTGCGCTTCTGTTCTCGCTGCTCGCTTTTCCCGAGAAGGGAACGATCCAATACATAAAAAAGGGAGAAAGTGGATAGAAGAAAATGCTGTCGTTTCTGTCTCTTGTGACTTTCACTTTAAAGGAAGACAGAGAACATCAAATATTACTACCGAGTATACACGTAACTTTTTCAGAAAAAATATTGGAAATACTTTAAAACTTGTGTAAACCTGTTTATCTTTGCATCAGAATAGAGTTTTTCTTTGAAAGTCGGACGGTTGGAAGCAATATTTATATGTAATGGCGTATTTGTTTGTTGCATACTAAAATCCTAAATTGATATGATGTTTGGTATTGGCAACGACACAAGGAAAATATAGGCCACATTTTACAAACTCTGCCTCAAAACTACATCAATTTCAAGACAGTTATGAAACTAGTTTGTTTTGGACAAATACATATGGGTCCAAGCCTATGTGAGGAAGTCCATCTTGACAGCGTGCGAACATTCTTGGTTGGAGCACAGAAATAAAAAGTTGAAGCATTTGATTTCTATATGAAATTGAATCCAAATTGAGCACTGTGGGAAAACACAAAAAAATATCCCCATATTGAACCATGAGAAAGGCAAAAAGCCATTGGAAAATTACGATGTAATCAGGAGAAAGTAGTGTGTCCTATTAAATTACACGTCGTCAAGATACGATTCAATACAAATGTTTCCTTTCTTCGCTTCCATCGTATTACACATCACTAACTAATTTTACCCAGGAAACTTTCTCGTCTAGTAATCGATTTGGAGACGACGACAGTCCCTTTGGAAATTTCATAACGAAACATCGACCATCTTATCTTAGAAAACGCCCATTTCTTGGGCTACTCAAGCGACAATGATGATCTAGAGAGCATACGGTGGGGAAATGACAGGGAATATAAAAAATGATAAAATCACGGTCATCGTCATGACTGTCTTGGAAGAAAGAAGTCTGCAAGTAGAAAGAAGTCACTTTCAATGACGACTATTTTCTTGTGCTGAACAATCCCGATAAGATACAATACCAACTTATGCCCCTTGGTTTTTGTATCGAAATCCTTTTAATCATTGTAATAGCCTAACATCGGATAATATTTTTTGGGAGTTACTACAGTTTCAGAGAAATGAGGCCTGGTATATCTGAGCAGATCAATGCAAGACGACATTTTAGCATAGGTCCTCTGTAATTTTTATAATGAAAAAATCAATTAAGTAGCAGCAGCAACCATCAAGAAATAATAATTCTTCTTGAAATAGCTTTGACCGTGACAAAAGATAAATATGTTGTCAATGTGCTTGTTTCACATTTTGTTCAAAAAATACCCATTTGTATTTTGACACCAATACAGATTCTATCGTGCTTTCACTAAAAGTTTCTGAACTAGGTAGTATGTATAGCTTATTAGGGAACACACGCCTCAAGACGAAGTTGGATACGAGAGAAGGCTAGTAGCTTTGTAGTTCCAGCTGCATATATTTAAATATTAAGAAGCTCATTAAAACAATCAAAATTAAGATACTCGTTGGTTGGCAATGTAGTTATCCTGTCCGGTCTGAACACGTTTCTCTTTATCATAACAACTTTCCCAAGCTATCAATGCATTCTAATGAATTAATAATGCAGCTCTTTTACGACACTCGGCCCATTTCGTGATGAGTAAGCTTGATAACTCGTTTCACGGTACTTACAATACCAACACAAGGCTCCAGAATCCTGAGTGTAGACTGTAGACAAGTATGAAAGAAAAACTAGACCCTTTTGCCGACCAACCACATTTTCTCAGAATACATCACGTACTTCACGTAGGGAAAAAAATTCAAAAACTAACTTTTCCCATCTTTTCCTCTTTCTTTTAATTTGTTGAATAAACTTTTTTTTGTACTATGGTCGCTTCAACTTTTCCAATTCCATGAGGTTTCCTCCTACATCTTTTATCATCACTTGATGTCTTGCAACAAAAATAACGGCTTGCAGGTCATGAATATTCTTTCAGGCGAAAAAAATAGTGAAATATTTTCCATAATAAATGGAAAGTGCATCGGAACAACAAATTAATTATAGTTTGCTTTTGTGTCATGAAATTTAAAAAACGCATGACCTCACGTTATAGGTTGTAAGGTATCCTGCCATGTTTTATTTTTCGTGTTCTTAAAACTGTAAGGACGAACAACGAATGGAAAGGAGGACCAAATTATGCTCCAACAAAGCATCGGTATTTTACTGGGTTTTTCCCTTCGGACGTTCGGGTGATGCATTGTGATGGGCTTAGTTTTGCCGAAAGCGGAAGGAAAAGTGCGTAAAATATCATGTCAATAAAGGAAACCGTCGAAGGGAAGTTACCATGTTCACTATTTACTTGGGTGCTTGCCAGTAGTCCTCCAGCTAATGGAGAAAGTAATGAAAGGCTATAGTGTTTGCGTATTTCACAGAACCGTCTGTGGGACTACATTAAAAATCCTTCCGAAGAATAGGAATAAATGGAGGAGTCTAATGGTAAAATGAGGATATAATTTTAAATGGTAATTGGTCCGTGCACGTGTGTGACAGTGAAAGTTTACGAGAAAGGTGAGGGTGTTCTGAATGTCTATCACTACGCATTTGGATTATGCCTGCCTTTAGAGAAACCATAGAACCGGAAAATTATTCGCCCTGAGTTTACTTCCAACTTTCTTCCTGTCTATTACATTTTTAAAGAAAATTCCCTTTTTCATCAAGGCTTCTTGTCAGTCTCTCCTGGGGAAAGTCTCTTCCTGAAAACATTCTGTAACCTCCAAATCTAAGAATAACTCACTGAAAAATTCTTAGCTCATTCAGGTTACTAAATAATAATTTTCACCGGAAAGTATTTCAGCATGTTTTCAGGAAGAATAGAGATTCAGCGATGCTCCTTTCAAGTTTTCGATGATGAAACAGCTACAAAATCTATCCAATAAATGTTAGTTTTGGATTGCATAATATATATGCACATTCCCAGATACTTTCACACATAGATCAAGAACACAGTACCATTCCATTTCAATTATTTAGAATTTTATATTTTTCTTCACAGCAACTAAACTTTGTGCTTATTGCGAAATTCACTCGTTATTTTATTTTCGTAATCAAATGTCGCAAAATAGACTCTACTTTTGAACTCGGTATCTAATTCAAATATAAATGATTGAATCCATATATAATTTAAAATTTCCCATTCATGACAACTTTATTGTGCTAACCCCACGCCTGTTAAATTATTTTCCGCTGCCAAACTCGATCAACCGGGTTTGCCCTACATTTTCACGTGACTCGTCCTAGCACATTAGGGAAGACTAGGTTCTCATTAAAATTGTAGGACGGTAAGAGCCTTTCTCATTAGATATTCCTAGGAAAGAGCTATGTTTACTTTCAAAATACCACATGAGCACCTGTCTTTTTTTTCAAGCAGGCTGGCATTTGCTCGTTCATTCAATTTTTTACTAGGTTTTTGGAGCACAACAAAACAGGCAATTTATATGTACTCACTTCGTCTACTATTCAATTTGGCGGGGTTTCACACTTCATATTTTCAGGCGAACTGGTTGTAGGCGCACTTCAAAAGTCACGAGTTGCCAGTGCTTAAGAGTTTTCTGGAGCAGCCAAAGCCAAACATTTTCCAATCACAACACCATTTAATTACTAACGAGTGATGTTGCATAATAGATTTACTTCTGTTCAACTTAGAAGGTTCTAGGAATATGCTACAGTGTTTGCTGGTAAGTTTGTAAACAAGAACTAGATCAGCTGCGAATTTATATCGCTTTTTAATTTGAACGGCGATTTTGTGTCATCAGATGTAATTAAAGGAATGTTGCCAATTTAGAGGCATTTAAAATTATCTACTTTATAATTAAAACCGTCTGAACGGTTTTCTGAATGAGGACCAACAACGATTAAATGTTTTCGTGTCTGCTCGTGTGAGTGAAGTTTCAACGCCACGAGGATGACAAAAAATGGTAGCCAGGTTTTTGAGAAATTTCTCGGTTTCATGTTTGAGAACTCTTTAGGTAACGAAGCAGACTAATCCAACTGTCGGATCAATACAAACTAGATAGGCAAAGAGAAAGAGAAAGTAAACAACAAGACAAAAATGTTTTTTTTTTTCATACAAATATTTTCATATTTTTCTGTTTACGTCATGGTTGTTTACATTCTAAGTCTGTTCAGTCTAGCCATATTGTTCTGTAAGATTTCGGGCTGTCTTCAATGTCGGTGGGTACGATTTTATCAGCCTTTCCATGTGCATCGTACCATTTCTCTACTTTATGGATTAAGATGTTATTCGAGTAGACGCAAGGATTGAAAAATTGAGCCATACCTATAAAAACATCCTTTTATTTGTTTGTTTGATGTAAAAACTGGCGTTTCTGATGTATTTGCTTTGATTGTTTCAGAACGTTAATGGCTACTTTTGAAACCGTAACAATCCCCAAAAAAGTTATGACTTTTGATGAGAGTTTTGTGTGACTTTGGTGTCGCTCTTGGTATTTACCTTTGTTATGAATCAATTGGAACCAAAAATAGCTCGATATTGCACATTATACGAGTCACATTCGACTTTTCAACTGATACACAATATTTTTCAGTCCAAGATGAAAGCGCATTCCCAGATAAAGAAAGCTCCTGCACAAAAAAAATTCTTTTCATGGAGAGAAAAAGAAAGGAGATAGAAATGACGATGCAATTCATGGATTACTATGGAGAAAGGAATGATCCTACGGAATGTTACGATGTGATATCTGTAGGATTGTAAAATGTTGCCTAAAAATGTGGAAAATGTCTTTACACAGTTCTCATCATCATTCCGTTGGTATGTAATAGAAGCATTTTATCTCTGGAACCAACAAAATATAGATAGAAAGTAAAAGCGAAAAAAAACAAGCGTAACTCAAGAGAGGAAATCCTTGGTCCCGAATGCGAAATGGGGACCATTTGCTGCTAAAATGGGAGATTGAATCAATACAGTATGGTTAAGAAATATGAAAGTGAAAGTTCACCAAGGAGAGCAAAGATACCTTCGTTTTAACCACACGGATGACTACACCATTCTTTTTTTCCTTCCTGCGTTTTTTCTCCTTATTTGCTGCTTTCTCCTTGCAACCACTAGTTTATTATTCCTGGTGAAAGTTCATTCAGAGATCTGTTATGGAAAGGATACAGTGGCAAACACAGAGAGAAAGGGAAACAAATAATAAACTGATGCTTTTTTCCAAAAAATCCTTAACAAGTTTTTTCTCTACATTATTATCAGGGTGAAAAGGGTAAAAAGCTTGTTTAGGAGAAAAGTATTCACGTTGTATTGAATTTTTTTGGGTTGTCATTTCCTTCAGCTATAACAGGTTACTTTTCCTCTCAAAGTAGTTTTTGGATGCTAGCCATACTATAATTTCTGCTTACTTTCCCTCCTACAGTCATGGAGTGAAAGTTGGAGTAAGATAATATATAGAAAGCTTTATACACACATCATCCACGTTCATTAAAAATACATTCCTTCAAAATCCTATACAGCTAAATATTTTACGCAACATGGTTGTAAACTAATGAAAAAAACATGAGAAGATGAACTCCTCAAAAATAGCGAATCTTGCTTGAATAGAATACTGTTTTGGTAGGGAAACAGTACACAATAGAATGCGTCACGGGAAAGGAAAAGGTCCAAAAACGTTCCTTTCATTTTTTCCTGCGAGTTTTCAGACCCCGTCTTCTATAATGAAGCTTTCAAAATGAATCAGGAACAAGGCATCCTCCACATCGACCTGATTCTGAAAAAAAGCTTTGTATTTTTATGAATTCCTTGTAAAAAATAAATTCATTTAAAACTCCCAAAAAATATTTGGGTTTCGAGGAACAATTATCTAACTATCAAATTAGACAAGGCAGCTTGTAGCTTGCTCACATGGGACACTCGTCACAGACAGAAGGTAAGCTGACGCTTTCACTTGGTATTATACTTTTGGCAAGGATAACAGACTAGAAGCCGTAACAACGTACATACTCCTGCACGTACTACAACTAGTGAAACATGAGAGAGAATTCACTCTTTTTATTTTATTTTTGTATGAGACACGAAAAAGAGCTCAAATTTAAAAGCTACAAGTGAGCTGTTGTGCGGGTGGATGTTCATATCGATGTGACACAAAAGAAAGATTATAATCATGAGAAGACTTAGGGTTTTGTGGGAAGGCGCTTTGGGCGTAAACAACAAGAGAAAGCCGCTACTGCATCACAATATAGCAAGTAACAGTAATGGTGTCCATTCTACACGTATACATATATATGAATAAAAATATATACATAGTGTGCATTTAAAGTAATCTATCAAAATTTCTGTAGATCGACTTTTGTAGTTTTGTAATGACAATTTCGAAACGGAATTCAAATAAATACTGGGCGCAGATTTTTGTAGGGACTCGTATAAATCTTTGAGAGATTTCAACCTTGTGGTTAAATACTAGCAACTTTACTTTAGTGTTCTACTCTTTCCAACAATATTCATATCTTGTATGTGCAAGCCGCAAACAGCAGTTTAATGAGGCATTTCAGGCAAGCGCTCATTTGAATGTAAAAACTGAATATCTGCCGGCTCTGTTTTCACTCGCCAATCGGCTTCATTTTCCGGGCAGTCTATTATTCTGATTACTGATCCTAACCACTTTTACAAACGACTGGGTAATAATAATAATACCCATTATAATAGCCATTTTCACTAGCTCTGCGAAATCCTCCTACAAAACCTCATGACTAATAATTTTCTCCAATTTCAGAGGATTGGCAGCATTCATTGGTATATGAATAGGAAAAAGTCCACGATACCTACCATTCTGATCATTACACACATCAAGCCTGCAAATTTCTTTTGATACCAGCATGTTTCCTAAAAAAATCAGAATATATGTGCGCTTTCGCTAAACTATTTTACGCACAGATCATGAGTGCAGTACTGCAGGAACACGAAGGTCTCTCATATTTTCATAAGAACCTTTTATCATCAAGATCATTAGGAAAACGTGCTTTCTCCTTTTGAAGAAAAAAGTGTTCAAATATATTTCGATTTTTTCCCCGTTTCCCTTTCGGCTTTTTAGTCCGATCAACACACAGTTTTTCTAACAAGCTTCAGGTCGCTCATTATATCCGCAAAATATTTCAAATTGAAACAAGTGAAAGCTTGCCTTTCCAAAATATTTTATCCTGTCAAAATTTTTACATCATTGACGATAATAGCCTCCTCTGGCAAATAATTACAAATGCCATACACTCGTGAGGAGAAGAGTTATCATCTCTGCCTTAAATAAAAAATGTTTTCTCCAGAGCCGAAATTTTTTATGATAATGCGTGTTCAATTCCTCTGATCTATAAATCACTTAGGCTTAATCTAATTCATGAAAAAACCCTCCTCTTGTGAAAGTAATCTGTGCGTTTTTATTGCACCGCAGCAACATAAGTTTAATGATGGGATAACTTTCCCTAAAATTTATGAGTGTTTTTGCTTCACTAACAACCGTATCTAACCAATCTGCTGATATGAAACGAGAATCTCAGGCTGCTATTATTATCATTACCGGAAAATTATAATGATGGTTATGATAGGGCTGTATGCGGAGAAAGCTGAACGTATTCCTTATTTTCCCTGACATATTTTTACCTACCGCTTTGAACTCCAGAGAAGAAAAAAATTGTATCAGCGTAAACCATGCCATATAGAACTTAGATTTTTCTCTTCAAATTTCTCTTCCCCATGCATGCATTAATTTTGTATGTGATATTTGAGTACGTGAATGCAGATTTATGGGCTGGTTGCCTAAATACGAGCGAGAGAAAAAAATGATCGATGGTCTCAATTATGCAAGTAACATTACCACACGTACACTGCTCACAAGAGAAAGGCTTTCACTTCGTGGTAAAGAACAGAAATGGGTGATGTTTTACGAAGCAATTTTGACGACGATGAAAGTAGTCACATTAAGAATAATATGCTCGTCGTTTTTTTACTTGAAAAAAAATACAAAATCTGTCACAAGTTTACGCATAGAGCTTTCACGAGTTTTATTGCACCCAAAAAATTGATTGAATTATTACTCAAACAAGACACCAAATGTGGGAGATGATTGATACAATACTGCGATCAGTTAAGGTATTATTTCGGTATAAGGTGAAAGTGACGAAAAATGTCATATGTTGGGCAATGCTCGCGTGTTTTGTCACAGTATGGTGAAAGTCAAAAAGATAGGCTGGCAACGTGCAGCTCACACAGCTACTCCATGGCAATACTTAAAAACTTTCTTTTTCCCTGCTGGTTTCTGTCTTTAATGGCTACGTCTAATAAAGCATTGGATATTCAAATGAATGTCGTTATGCATTATTTTCTAAATAAAAAGTTTTGAATCAAATGAAAACTTGATTGTAAATGTACAAACTTTTGCTATTTCATCCCAGGAAAACAAGCTAGTTTACATTTGTCCTGAAACGCGGGTTGAAGAAGAAAACACAAATTACAAATGGCGCACGTGCTACAAAAAAAGTAAACTTCTTTCTTGCGGCGTGTCTCTCCTAAAGGGAAAAGTTTTCTGCCGAATGCCTTCGAAAAAATAGAAAATTTCCTCCAGGAAGCTGATAAATGGATCCTACTAATAAAGAAAATATTTTGGTCGCTTTAATACGCATTTGTAATGGAAGAAAAGTAACCACGTGCATAAAACGGATAAGCTATCAAATGCAGATTTTTCTTTCAACATTTTTATTTTTCCAATGCCAACTGGCATGAAGAAAGGAAACAGCTTTTAAGTTGAAAGTACTTTAGGGAAAAGTAATAATGAGAAATATGTACAAACTGTTCATGCAATTACTCAAGTTTTCATTTTAAAATATCATACGACTTTTTTCTTGTGAAGAAAGTAATAGTGAAAGTATACCTTGTTATGGAAAAACGAATAACAAGATCCACTTGAAGAGAAAGCAACACACAATGGCTTTTTTAACAAAATAATTCTACTCGACATGGTACAAAAAAGGCAACAACGAAGAAAGCAGGTCAGCTCAAGGAATTACGTGCTACACTTTCTACAAATTTTTTTCCTTCCATTTTAACAAAAGAAGAATCCCCAGAAGATTTTTATTTTCTCTTGGTTGGGTCCTCATCCAACCAGAAACTAACTACTTTCCCAAACCCATCAGGGATCCGTACAAGAACCAAGTCAAAAGTAGTCTTTCCTTCTACAATGGCAACAGCAACAATCATAGAAAACTTTCATCATTATTGATTATTAGGAAGCTTTCCTCTCCCTTTTCCCAAACTACAATTAGAGTAAGCCTACATATTTTTTTTCTTCTGTACCAAAAGACATCTGTTCAAGTTCTGTTCTCTCGTAAACATAGGCTGTTCGTGCAAAACCTCTCCATTAAATTGTGGGAAATCCTTGTTAGCATAATTTCAAGAAACGAAACATTTTCAGTGAAGAAGGAGTCGAGAAAAATATGGTTAGCAGCTTTAACCTCAGTTTCCCCTCAATCTTGGGAAGACTTACAAGTGGCTTTGGTAAAGAAAATACTTGCCCAATAATACGCTTCGCGTTTTTCGTCAGTAACCGTCAACCCAAGCCCTTATGCTTCCCCAATAAGTCGGAAACTGCTTCGAATGTTAATTTTCTTTCTTCCCATTGCCTAAGCCCAAATAGATTCTCGTACGAAATTACTGAAAAGACAAGAAATAGTGTCACGCTACCATTTTACAGTTCTCAAGAGTGGAATCACTTTACAGCTTTGGCATTCAATTCCAATACTCCCGCAGGCTTCCAAAATACGTTAACATCTAACCACTTTATTTTTCGCCAATAAAGAGGTCAGTTGTCGAACTAAATGATTACACACATTGATTTACTACAAAATATACACAAGAACCATTTTTTTTTACACAAGTGCAATCAAACCTACTTTTGATATTTTGCTGGATTTTTTTACGCTATTATTAACAAAATCCAATTTGCGTTGCCAAAAACCCGACGAGAGGAAAAGGGGGAAACGCGGGTAGCTATGAGGATCGTAAATAAAATAACAGGTTTTTTTACCCTTTGCCAGCAGCCATGTGGTTAACTGCAAGTATATTGTTAGGGACAACAACCACATTTCCACGAGTTACATTTCTAGTTTGTTTCACTGACCTCTTGGAATTTTGCGAAAAAAGGTCCATGGAAAAGGACGCTAAAATCAATATAGCGTGTGAAAGTGCTAGGTCAAGATACTACAGGTTTGAAACAAAAAATGCACTGCAGGAAAGGCGGCGATATCATAATAACGCGAAAAAAAGGAACAATTTGTGTTGGACCACCCATACACAAGAGCAATCAGCATTGAGCAAACAAAACGGGTTTTAAAAGGAAATGGCAGAAAATATATACAAAAAAGAAAGTTTATAGGAAGAGGGCGGGAAAATTAGAGATTAGAGTTTGATAAGCTGTTAAATTATTTCAGTCGTAAATATGTAGCATCTTTCGATTGCAGTTTTCCCACTCTGCTTTCCTTTCATGTTCTGAATGGGAACAGGCTAGCTTTCACTTTAAGAGGTACAAAGTTAGCAGGAAAATGTAACTCCAGAGGATTATCACATTTTAACCAACGAATCGACTTTGCTGTAAAGGACACAATGCTGTTAACATTTTGTTAGTTTGTTCAAGAGTAAAAAACTCAATAATTCTGTAGTACTTGGCAAAAGTAAAACACAAAGGGAAAACAAGCTTAGAGATATCACTCCATTCCACTTGGGTATTTTACACTCTTCACTGCGAAAAAATTTGTGGATTTCACAAGAGGGCTCGGGAGCTTTCCTCCGTGTGCTGGGAGATGATATGGTAGAAAATGTCGCAATTGTCAGGGATCTACAGCAAGAGGCCGTTTGTAGATTTTTATTGTGCGGGTACAATTCCTAAGGGGAAATGAGATTTGTACTTAACTAAATTAAGTTAACTTTACAACTAGCTGTGCATTGTATGTGTAGAAATGCAGATATACAGGTAGTAAAAGTACAACAGCAAAAACAGAAAGTCTTTGAAATACAGTGGCAGAGTAAATAACACATGTACTGCAGGTAGGTATAAAGTATTAGCTGTTTTTGTTGTAGTTTCCCATAAAATAAGGAAGTGGATGAGTGAGATACGATCCCATAAATAGCTGTGCAGTAATAAATAAGCTGTTTGGTTTGCACTGGAAAGTGTAATTTTGAACAGAAGGAAGCATGACTTTGCTTGATGACTGCCCAAAACCACACACAGAAAAGTACAGAAGAAAAACACAGCAATACTACTATAAGTTAACAGACTGACAGACAAATATGTGGTTAAATACAATGTAACTGTTAGGCAGTAATTCCTATTCTGACAGCTTATAAAGAAGACTTGCTGCTACCAAAATATTTCCGAAATTTTTACCCCATTCTCTATCACAAGCTGATGGGGAAAATGCTCTATTCGAGAGCTAACTAAGTCAAAATCGATTGTTTTTGTCAACGACACCATAGAATAAAACAAAATTAATAATTTGTAGAAAAAGAAAAAATGTAATAGCATTTATAGATACAGTAATGAAAAAAAAAACAGCTTAAAAAAATAATTAATTTGTTTCTTATGCAAAATAAGTGTCACGTAGACGACGGGAAAGCAGGTCGATACGTTTCTCCTTTTCTCAACGAAACTTTCATTTTCTCAAGCCAATCCTCTCGTCAGGATTTCTTTGAAACTGAAATTGAGCAAAAGAGAATCAGCCATTCTTTCTATTTTCTCCATTGGAATTCATTAAGCCTCTTTCTATTAATCTCAATATATCTCCCTTTCTTGGATCCGAACCTCATTTCCTTGACCTCAATATTAAGTTTTCTAACAAAAGAACTAGCAATTCAATAATATATACACAATACTCAATTTTTATTAGGAACGTCATGATTAAAAACACACTCCTTCGCCATTATATAAAACCTAATCAACTGAACGTTACAATACTTACTTATTGGCAATTTTTGACGATTCGCTTTCTCTATGTTCAAGGACTCCCGAAACAAACACTTTTATTATCTGGACTAGCCAGAAGGTGCTCTCATGAAAGTACCAAAGAGAAAGCATCTGGTTTTTTCCAGTACAATCCCTCGAGAATGACCTAACATTTCAAACAAAAGCGACTTGATATTACGCATTTTCCTAGACCGCCACTGGCTACGATTTACAGACAATCTGTTCAGCTTTCTCTTTAGTAGAAGGGCAAATGCGCTCGAAATGAGGAAATGTATGTATAGCCTCTTCATTACTAGAATTTACTTGTATTGTTTGCTTGTTCACAGGCTTACTGGCTTGATTCATGACACCAGGGGCAAGNGGCTTACTGGCTTGATTCATGACACCAGGGGCAAGGGCTAACGTCTCGAAACCGAGCGACAGGAAAAATAAATAACAAAGTCATTTGATATGTTGTCGAGTAAAAGGTGTAATCTCGCCGTTTATTACACTGCCGTATTTTTTACTCAACTCTCAGTAGGCATCCAAAAGCAATACAGACATAAGCAAAAGTTTATTACAATGGTGACGCTTACTGTGTACACAAAGATATGTGCAGAAAATACACGATAATTTATATTTCAGTCATGACAACGAGCCTTCAGTTACGGATAACAAGGTGAAAGCGGTGAGATTTATTTTCGAATGAAAAGGGTCGAAGGAGATTTGACAGGGATTTCATTTATTTCTATGTTAAAGTCTTATGATTAGTTTTTGAAAATTTGAAACCCGAAAAATAATACTTTTCAGAAAGGTGTGTGGCATAATGCAACTGATACGGAAATAATTCGTGCTAAAATGCCACCACCTTGTTTCTGATGATATTTATTTTCAAGGGAACAAAATTCAATGAAAACAAATCTGCAGTTGCAATTTCCCCCGGTGACGTTATTTCTATGTCATAGTAGTACGCTACATAGCTAACTTTCACTCCGAGGCCATCTCATGAAACATATTCTCGTGTCCTGAAGTGATACAACTTAACATACTTCTTTTTCTCATCTCATTCGAGTAAAATTGATGCCTGAGAATTAATCTTGTGCGTGCAGCATGGAAGAAGGATTTCCTATTCACACTGAGAAAAATCGAGTGAAAAGGGCGAGAGAAATATGAAGAAACAGCTCAAGAGAAAATCCGCTTTTTTTCATATTGCACTGGACAGTAATCTCACGAAGAGAAAGCTTGTAGTTTGGGCTTCTACTAATACACCAAAGATTAAGTACTTTTTCTCGGCTAACTTTCAGTTTTTCGATTTTTCTACAGTAAATCCATTTATTGACAAAGAAAATAGCTTCCCGGGCACACATCTTGTTTTCTTACAACTCATCAAGTCCAAAAATAGAAACTAGCAGATTCAATCCGGTCATTCCTCCGTGTAAGCATTTGAGCCGCTTTCACTCTGCAGAAAATGAGGGAAGTTCAAGTGTTACTATGATTGGCGTATGTTGTTTTGGTGAATAAAACAGCTACCTACGCATGAAAAATACACACAAAAAGAGAGTTACATGAACTCCTATCTAAATATTTTCACTAGTGTGCATGTTTAGCCTAAACTAAACAGAAAACAGGAAAGGATTGACAGAGTTGCCGGAGAGAAACAAAACCATTTTTCTTTATTTTCACCAGTGATTCGTATAATATATGTGCGCTCTATTGAACTGTTTTTTTTCTCTCTCTCGAGGTGATTGCTTTTTTTCGGGCCATTTTCTATGCATATGAGCTTGCCGTGTGCTTTCCGATTGGATAGAGGTTATCTAGATAAACCAACAGGATATTTTATGGGCAGCTGGATTTTTCCGCATACCAGGAGAGAAAAATAACAGCAAAAGAAGGTGTGTGACCATTTATTTGACCCAATATAGCACGCGTATAAAAAAGATATAAATTAAGTAGATGTATAGATAACAGGGGAAAGTAATCAAGAAAGTTTGTTGGTTTTCTCCTCTACGTCCAATTCAAGGGGTCTTTTATAAGCGTAACCTAAAAGGAGTTGGTAATTTACCTGGCAATCACAGAAAGAGACCTGAGCATATGAGAAAAAGTCAGGAGAAAAGTCGATGAGGCTTAGAGGGGGATGGATAGAGGTTATCTAGATAAACCAACAGGATATTTTATGGGCAGCTGGATTTTTCCGCATACCAGGAGAGAAAAATAACAGCAAAAGAAGGTGTGTGGCTTACCATTTATTTGACCCAATATAGCACGCGTATAAAAAAAGATATAAATTAAGTAGATGTATAGATAACAGGGGAAAGTAATCAAGAAAGTTTGTTAGTTTTCTCTTCTACGTCCAATTCAAGGGGTCTTTTATAAGCTTAACCTAAAAGGAGTTGGTAATTTACCTGGCAATCACAGAAAGAGACCTGAGCATATGAGAAAAAGTCAGGAGAAAAGTCGATGAGGCTTAGAGGGGGAAAAGATTAAGAAAAGAAACCGCAAAGCAGCATCATCAGCCACGCCGTTAAGGATATCAAGTTTTCTCGGAGAAAAATGTGGGTAAAAAGTAACACGATTAAGATATCCCACAGTAATACTATGGTCAGAAAGGACCACATGCATGTCGGCCGCTTTTTTTATAAGAAATTGTAGTTTACGTCTTATTGTTCCGAGAGAAAGTTTATTTCAGGTAATCTTTTATGTTGCTTTACAAACATATCAAAATGCTACTCCAACAGTCACAACCTTTGCTGTGAAAATATTGCTTTGTATTTGTTAGTAAAACCATCAGGTTGCACAGGGTTGGAAAAAATCCTGGTAGGTCCCTGTTTTACGAGAACGCTACTTCAGCCATCCGTACGTTTGAATGAATGCCAGATAAAATTTTGCGTGTCCTTTGCTAAAAATTAAAACTGGCAGCAAGTTTCTCTCCTGTAAATCATACTTTAACACTCAAGGCTATGTGCCCTGTTTCACTAACTGCAACACCAGTAATGAACCCAATTCAAGCTCAAAAATGAAGACAGACAACCAATAAACTCAATATTTCTTGTTCGACCTTTGTGAAATTCCCTTTTTGCTTCCATGCGGCGCAGCGTCTACAGGAAAACAGTATTTATATTTGGCCTGCAGCTTTTTCTACACTTGCCCTTTCCAGTGGCTTTTACTATGGTTTTAGATCTTTCACAAGATCAGCTTACTTTCTTGGGCCATTCTGGCAAGAATATTTAATACTCTTCCAATTTTCTCTTTTTCCTACTAGACATCACGCCTTTTAGCTTTCGACTAGCTCACAACTTTCTCTTCCAGAAAGGATTCCTTTCATTAGGATCTAGAGAGAATACTCCTTGTGGTTCATTCTGACAGTTTCACCGGTCCAATTTTTTTTCTACCTCGAACTCTCGTCTTCATTTTTTTCTTTTTCTAAAACAAAGTGAGAATCTCTTTGACAAGAACATATGTGTACATTGAGAAATCTTATATAGCTATTCCTTCAAACCCGATTATTTTCTCGCTTTGTGTGTGTTTTGAATTCTTAATGCCCTGGTTTTCTGCCGCATGAAAAATGATGATTACACTTCACCCTTGAAATAGTCTCAACATGCACATTCATCCAAAAAAATGCAACTGTACCGAACTCATTTCGACTTTCAGCACGACTTTAGCATTATACATTGTTTTTGCTCACGTTTTATAGCTTTCAACCCGGTTTTCATTGTCATTTATACCCTATCATACCATACGTAGAAATCTTAAACTTTCTCCGACACCAAGAAAAGCGTCTATTTTGTTTATTGGGTTTTCGCTGCGGTTACAACAGTATGTGCACTCAACATGTATATCACTGACCGTCTAAATAAACCAGTAGCACGCATCATAACCTCTACATCCTACATTCTTGCCGTACCAGGTTTAGCTCCATAAACCGCTCTTTTCGTTCCAACATCTCTTCGGGTGAGTGGTTATTGATGAAGGAAGTTTTTTGGGTACACGAGCTTAGAGGTTGTATACATGTATTTTACAAAGGATTCATATTTTCTTGCTTTCTCTAATAGGGAATGGAGTACTAAATGGGACAAAACGAGTTGTTATGGTGATGTGAAAAGAAAAATAGCATGTTTTGCTGCACTAGCAAATCGTTAAACGTCAAGAGCACCAGGACAGATCTTTTGGGCGGAAAAGTTACTTTTGTATGGGATATTTTTTGTAAGAATTTACGGACTGGGATAGGAGAGGAAAACATTCACGCAGATTTGGCAGCTGCGTGGAAGCTTAGCAAGTGATATATATCTAACCAATTATTTTCTATTCTTGTTTATAATCTACTTCCCTGGAGTGAGTAAATGGAAAAAGTTTTTCGGGTAATGTGAAATTTCATGTTCGTTTTATTACAAACTTTCCCTCCCTTCTTACGAGTAAATTTGACCATGAGACTGAAAGAGAAAGATGTGGCCTTGCAAAATGCAAACCAAGTTTTCCCTCGAGGACACACACA
>VICI01000215.1:0-50041 GCA_019593645.1 Akabosia matsudoensis
TGTTAAAACTTGAATTACCCTCGCGGTCCTCTGCAGGCCTTTTCTTGAAAGATTTCAAAATAGCTTTGATTTTTGCTTGAGACCGTTGGTGAAACTGTTGAATGGCGAGGGTAGCATCTTCCCCTGTTTTTGTATAATAGTCGATTATACTTCCGCCCGGATGACGCCTAGCAAACTCGGTCACATCATAATACCATCCGTCACACAAAATCTCTTTACGGGCGGGCTGAGTTATACCCGTGTTCCCGTCAACTCGTTGCTTCACCTGGGTTTTTTGGCTGGTTGGTGCCATTTTTTACAACCTATGCAAAAGTTCAGCAGGAGATAATGACATTAATACTCAATGAATGAGCGTATACTTGCTCAACGTTGTAGGCGATAAGCTAAATGCAATTCTGTCAGGAATTTCTCTTTCGCACGTCCATCTCGGATCGCAATCTAGTAACAAGAGCCTTTAGTTTCTGCAATGAGGTTTGATCTAGCATTTATTTCCACGAAAAAAAAACTATTGACCCATTCTTTATCGCTGATTTACTCCACTCGGAAGATTCCCATAAAGCGAGTCATACGGACAAAGGTTAATCGGTAATGATCGTAGAAAAATGTTTCGTTTTTTTTCTATACACGAGTGTATGAATGAAAACTCGTGTTAAAACTGTTGGCTCATTCATTATATAATAAAATGAAACTATCTATCATAAAACTGGCCAGTGTCATGTCATCATCATATATCAACATCATGACATGTAGACTTTACATCACATGCAGTTTCACGTGCTCGCAAAAATCCGCTTTAGTCTGCCGAAAAAAACTGCTATAGTTCACAGTATACTACATAGTTCATTGAATCAACTGATCATGATTGATTAGAAATTTAATCAGCTAAAAATGTAGGGCTTTTTTTGTGTAAGAACGTGGTCCAAAGTGTATCAGTCCAGAAGGGAAAATATGGCACGTATGAAATTGTTGAAATAGACTTTGCACTAGTGTTAGAAGTTTTGTTTGAAGAAAAAAAGGTTATCAATTTGACAGAGTGAACAACCTTATCAACTCCCGACATAAGAGCAATTTTTTTTTGAGTGGATGTGTATAACATGAGCATACAATTGTAAATATTTTTAAAGGTAAAACTTTGTTTCTAGTTGAAAGCTTTCATTTGCTTTGTTTGTTTTCACCCTGAGGAAAAAGGTAATTCGTTACGGTATTTGAAAAGAAAAGGAGTTTTCTAGAAGGAAAAGACAGGCACCTTTGCAAAAATATGACTCAGTTTTTTTGGCAAGATCGGGGATGAGAGGATGCATACGTATAGTGGTCCGATACAGTCACGCCACCAGAAAATGGTATGAAAACGAAAGGGTGGTTTTCAGCTTTTCTCTTCATTATGGGCAAGTCTTTGAATGAGGGGATCTTTAGAAGAAGATTTCAGTAAGGTCAGGCTGGCCAATGCACCGAAATTGAAGAGATGGACCAGCAAAAAAAAAAACCTATCATACGAGAAACCCGATCCAATCTAGCAGCAAGTCTTCAATAGAGAGATTTTGGTTTGCGCACGTTTTATAAACTATTGGATGCAAGATCATGCTCGTTCATGACTAGGTTTTACTATAAACTATTCTTATATGCTTAACTTGCTCTGCTGTCAGTGGTTGTAGAACAATATGCAACACAGTATCCAGAGAGAGATGTACTTTTTGCAAAGTATTACTTGACCAGGCTCACAAGCCGGCATTTTTGTGGCATGGAGAACGTGAAGACGAGCTCAACATAGGTTTAATATGACGATGACATGTTACTCTCATTCACATTTACTCACCGGGCTAACTTTTACTTTTACTATGAAATGTTTTAAATGGCTGCAGTTAAGCTTGTGCTTTTTCCTTATAAAATATTTCAATTTTTTGTTACCTGATTAATTGTCCGATATTCTGAGATTCCAAGCTATGCTCTATAACTGTGGCTGGTACACAAAAGCGGATGTGTTTTCTCGATAGATTACCATTGGAAACGGTCACTCCACTCAACTATCGGTTTTTTCTCACGTGCATAGACTATTTTTTATGCGAATCTATCCTGTCAAGTCAAAGTCCTACAGATGCATTTTGCTAGATCTGTTTGAAACCACTTGTTGCTGTCCTGAAGATTCGTTAAGGACTGGATATAGATTGCTCAAATTTCATCTCATGAAATGTTTCAAGAAAGAATAAGCGTCTGACATCACGAAAGCGTTTCGTTTTTCGTTCGTAGCAGCAGGAGGGAATAATGTATGCCAGCCACGATCGCAAAATTTAATCACGCCGGCATATCATGATTCTCAACAACCCTTTTCTTACACCCAATACCTTCCTTATGTCACATTATTGCGTGGACGACGAGTAAATGTTAGTAGCCAAAGTCCGTCCAATCCGAAAACTTATCTTGAATACATATTTTTAGCATGATGAGGGGTAGTTTGCATTTACTTTTCACAAAATACGTCCCGACCTATCTTTGCTCAGTTTTTTGTGGTATAGTAAAAACAGGATGAATGAATCCTTAAACTGTGTTTCGCTTTGATTATGTAACTACAATAAGCTAGCATTAGCTGCTTTCTATCGCAAGTCCATCGCCCTAATGGTTTAACATGCTTGCGACTAGCTCTTGTACAGCAACATTTAACGTTAAGAGTTTTCATGTGGCATCATGCATGAAAGATCGTAAAATAGGATGGTGCAAAAAAGCAAGATCAGCATTTTTACTTCATGTGAATACGAAACAAGTATTTTTCTGTTGGTTCTCCGCTTAATTCCTGTCTCGTAGTTTTTCTATCCACCAATCTTAGCTCATTATGGAATGTACACTGTTAACAATAGAGAAGGCAGGTCGTATTTGCAATCGAGTCAAAAGAGTCAAATGATTCTACAATTCATTATTCATTTCATGACAGAAGAAGCCTCTGCTCATTTGCGAAGTTTGACGTAAGGAGGATTACGATCCTTTACCAGGCAAGAGATTTTTTGCTAGCGTTTACAGTATGCCTGCATGCGATAAAAATGCATAGGCAAAAAAAGAACGATGAAGCTAAATGCGGCGATTAGCAGCGAGCAATAACTGTGTTTTGCAAAACTGCGTGTGCGACCTAATTCAGGTAAGTATTTTTTGATACAGGTTATTTTTTTGGATATTCCATGAACCCATCAAATGTAAAAAAGGAATGACCAAATAGATGTTGTTTCCAAGGGAAGGACCTAGCGTAATAGAAGTTGATTTGCGGCTTCGTATGAAAACTTAATGCAGATGCATAGGCATGTTTGTGTCAATTTAACCTTTAACGATACAGGTTTTTTACCAATTCTCACAAATTTACACACGAGGAATTTGAGCTCCTGGCGTGTGGATTTGATAGGGCCAATTTGCTACGTTTCAATTACCTGCACGCATAGGAAGTCAACATGACGCTATCTATAGCGTGGTACTAGCTTACTAGTCTCACTTGCGAAAGAAGTCTCACTTGAAACTTAGAGGTTGTTTGCGCCTTGACATGTGCTAAAGACAACAACAGTGTCATGGTTTCCATGTTATGTTTCCGTGCAAAAATAAGGCGGTGAAGTTCCAAGACCATTGAATTAGGCTGATATTATTTCTTTATTTTTTCCACAGAGAGTAAAAGACATCATTGTTTTTTTTCTTTGATAAGTAAGAACATATTTATTTTGTAAAGAAATCAACTAATCTAAAAGTAAGCAAAAACAGTAACACGTATACGTTGATAGTTTTTTATGCATTTAAAATCGAACTCATTTAAACTTGAAACGTAAATTAGTCAAAACTCCTACAGCAACCAACCACTCACTTTTCAAATGTATGAATATCGAATAACTTTTTTTGTAACAATAAAAAATTTGAGTTACCATTCGTAAAATGCATCTCTGAGAAAAATACACGCTTTACATTTCCTCCAGTTGCAGTAAAGTAAGGAGGAAGGTCCACGAGTGTTTAGCACAGGTTGTTTTATTTCCCAACGTTTCGACTCAATTCTTCAGTCTTTTTCAAGGGCAACAATTGAGAAAATTTACAAAAGCGTGGNGATCTACGATTTAAAACTAAACACACCACCTGAAATGTTATTAGTTTTTAACTTACTTTTCATTACTTAAATACTACGTGTGACAGTCCATCGGGATGAAATGCAATGCACAAAACTTGATATCGTTGTGTAATAGTAGATCCTTATTATTGTGTCAGGAGGTTTTAGTCCAAACTAAAGCAGTTCTAATTCCTTGAAGTATCTGCGACAAAAGAGGGCTGTGTCGCTAGGAGGTAGGTCGCCTGTATCCATGCTTTCGAAATCGTCGTTGCACCTATATTTGCTGTATACATCTCTGTAGTCCTTATCTAAGCCGTAACCATCTACAAAATAAGATGAATTTTACATGAGTTTACGTAATTATATGTTTAGTTCAAAACTTGTTGGTTATAAGAAGTCGTTATGTGAAGCAACAAAATAGAAAATTAGAGTTGATTAATAATATGTATAACTGCTTAAATGTGGGCAAACCAAAAAAAAAAAGCTTGATTGATTGCAAATGAGAGGCTACGTTTTACATCTTTAGAATCGTGAATCGAACAGATTTTTACCTTGAATGTTTTGCGATACTCTGTGCGCTATATGTCAACAACACCAATAAGCAAACCACACTTTTATATTAAAGTTATTGAAAACCCACGCATAACTCCAGTGATGATTTATCTACGATATTTATCATAAATACTAGCACATAGAATAGTAAGAAATGCTTACAAGCTTCAACTGACTCCCGTCCAGCGGCAACGAGCGACAAAAATAAGACATCTCGATACGTGGGAAAATGTCTTGTAGTTGCTTGTTTGTGGTAATGATATAACAACTGCGGACATATCTGTGCCAAGTTACCCCCTTGGGTTGCTTTGATTACGCTATTCATTAACCTGAAAGTTGATCAACGTAAATGGTTAACTTGTACAATCCAATATTTTAAAAAGGCCAGTTTCATCTGTATCTGAAACACTTACTTATTCAAATTATTGTCTATGGCCGTTCGATCCTCGCCATCCCCAGAAGGAGAGTCTTCCTTGTTCCCTTTACCCTCTCGTTCTTTGTTCTTGAGCCAGTGCAAGTACAAGGGTGTTCCGTATTCACTATGAAACTTTGGGTTGTCCCATTTGCACTTCAATGAAACGTTTCGATAGTCTGCCGACGTCCACGAGGTATGGATACTGAAGTCGACCAATTCAGGTGTATCTTGAGTGTTAGCTGAGCACGGTTCTGGCATATTGTTTTCTTTATCGGGCACTTCATCTTTCCTTCGCAGGACTTTCTTATTTGGAAGAACTGATTTCGCACTTAAGCACAATCCTTTGATATGACTAGTCAAATTAGCCCGATGAAAGAACCATACTAAGTTCCAATAAATTATAGGATGCTCGTCCACAAATTTCGATTGAACTAGGCTAGTATCTCCTTCTTGAACTAATACATTTTCTAGCTCCTTACGGAGAACTAATGGACTGAGATATGGTACTAATATTGGATCACTGCTCACTCCCTCAAGTTTAACGGACGGGAGTTGCGTGGGGTTAGCAGAAGACAGGTATGTAGATGGTGCCGTGGGTTCTATGTTGGCTGATGTGTTCCCTGTAGTAGGTATGGCTGTATCTGTTGCAGCTTCACCGATTTCCGCTGATTTAATACTACTTGTTTCTTTTGGATCTGGACTGTTCCGTCTACTTCGATGTAATTCTTCAATAACACCCAATGGATCAAGCGTTAAATCATCTTTTTTATCCGTCACGGAGTTGAGTTCATCGTCCAATTCTATGTTTAGTTCTATGAGAGGTTCGTCTTTTATATCCCCGCTAACTTCCTTACTAGTTCTAGCACCGTGTTGAGTATTTATCGTCGGCGGATTCATCATAGACGGTCTCCTGGAAAGATTAGCAGAGCTTTGAAGACTTTCCACACTTGAAGCAGAGGTGATTGGAAAGAGTTGAGACAATGGATGATGGCGGTAGTCGGTTACAGTAACTTCCATGAAAGGAACTGTCCATTTTTTACAATGAGGACACCTATGAAGACAAAATTAACAGAATTTTATTCAATGTATTGCTTTATGAACAATTTTATCTTCTAGCACGAGAACGACACTTACTTCGTATTCAAGTTAGAATCTTCTGCGGTCCAACCGGCCATGATTTCCTCATCGAATAAAAGAGAGTTGCATCCATGACATTTTGAACATGTCGTTATACTAATTTCAACTGCAACTGGTTTAGAGATATCTTTCCGAGTGACATTACTCTTAGAATTTTCAACTGTTAAAAGAGATTGTGTTGAACTTGACAATGGAGTATCTAAAGTTAGCAAGGAAACAACAGTCTTCGTTAAACTTTTTTGGACAATGTATCTCATGCAAATCTATGCCTCATGCTACCTTGGTGACTGAGTCCATAACCTAAATCCGCACTGGCAAAACTTGCCCTTGTTGAAGCCGGCTCTGTAGTCAGAAGTTTATCGAGGTACGACTCAGAAACACAAGCCCATTCATTCACCACGGGTTCTGCGCTTTCACCATCACTTAAATCGGTTTGCTCTCTGCGAAATAAGTCAGTAATTCGAATTTCATAGCAAACAAATTACATGGAAATATTACAGCTATAGAGTAACTGAACCTACCCGAAAGGTCCATTTCTCTGAACAGGAGTTGTATTATTCACCGCTTCTTTAATTTCTTCTATTTTATTCTTCATTGTCACTGCTGCGACTGACTTGAACTGATTAAAGCCCTCCATTAAAGCTTCTGCCTTTTTTCCTCCGATTGTCGATTCAATTAGTGATGTTCCAGCCTTTCTTAAACTCAAACGTCCCGGACTATAGCGACTATAGAAAATAAATAAAAGATTAAATTCCTACAAATTCATAAAAGACTAACGATACGACTTATTTGGAATGTTATTTACCCAAATGGGTTCTTTAAACTAGAACTAATTGCCGATAAACTAGGCACAACTGGAGTTGCGATTCCATTTGTATATTTTTCATCATTTGTTGAACCTTCAGCCCCTCCAGCACCACCTACCAGTCCTGTGATAGTTGAATAGTTTGGCAATGTACTAGACCGATGAAATCCTTTGGGGGCTCCGCATACCCCTTGCACCACTCTTCCGTCAACTTCATAACCGCCTATTTGCCCTTCACTACAAGTTCGCTTCGGCGAGTCACTGGCAATCTTTTCTAATCTTAAATCGCCCACACTAGAGCCACCAGGATGCGTCGAGACGACTGTAAACTTTTTATTCGTATATTTAGGATCGATGGGACTACATGGGTCACTAAGTGCTCCAAGTGGATCATTTTGAGTGACCGGGGTTCTCGCAGGACTAGCTGGAGTCGGATTACTGTTATCATAATTTTTACAAACATCTTGGATCTGGAGAATTGGAGAGCTTATTCTATTGATATTATCAGGCCGTATAGTATCTTGATAACTTTCATGATCACCATTCACAGGAGTTTCTTCCCTAACATCTCGCTCGACAGAATTTCTACCTGATCCTTCGTAAAACTTGTTCACTTTTCCTTCCAGGGAACCATTTGACTCAGCGCTCCCTGCACGCCCATTCTCTCGGCGAGTTATCTTATCAGTGACATCCTCAGAGAGAGTTCCATTAATTTTGGGTGAGGTATGTTGCTTCTTTTGCTCTTCTGCAATCAAGTCCTCTTTCAGTTCTTTTAGTTTACACATGATTTGAGTGTCATTTCCAAAACTGACAGAGCGGAGGAGTCTTAGTGGATTAGCACTTTGATTTTCGTCAGACTCTCCATCAAAATTCAGTCTACGTGTAACAGGTCGTGTATTGCTACTGGATTCGTCGAAATCATCATCGTCTTCATCATCGTAACCTCCGAGATGATGCCTTGGCGAGTAGTCTGGCTGATAACCAGCAATCATAAGTGACGCTGGACTATAATAGCTTGTTTCAGCGGCGTACGATGCAACGTTAGCTAAGCCGGTCATTCCAGAACGAACCCAATGATCTAAACTCTTCCCCATTTGACCCCAAAATTTTGCTGTCTTTGCGGATTTAGTATTATCAGCATTTACGTCGACATCTTCACTGTCCTTCTCATCCAAGTCGAAGTCAGATGATGGCTTTGGTTCCGTCATTGACCCATACCCAATGTCCGACGAAGAACTTATTCTGGTTGGAACTGACGTAGTCGCAACGCTGATAGACTCAGAATCACTTTGACTCTTCCCGTTTGTTGACTTCGGGACTCGGAAATTCCCCGGCGCTGAAGGAGACGTAGTTACAGTTAAAGTCTTTGTTGGATTATGTGAGTCGAGAGATGTTCCACTTCCGGTTGAAATTCTGTCTACATCATCAGTCGAGTGGGAAATTTGACGACGGTTTCGAAGATGATGCTTTTTCCCCGCAGCACGGAATTGTGCCACGCCTACAATCACGTTTCTCAGCTTATTCCACATTAATTGACTAGAATTACTAACGTTCGAAGGCCATTTTGCCTCCAATACGGCCTTGTTGTAGAAGCCATATGTTATCGCGTTTGGGGTGATTCCGCATCGTTTCATTTCAAAAAGGACCTGCAATAAATATATATCATTACAAGACGAAGGGGACATTAAGAAATTTGAAATTATTGATTCACTGTAACATACTTTCACGGCCACAAGTGGCTGACTGTAAATGCCACATAGCTGCATTACAACACGATAACAAACTTCGTCTGCTGGCTGAATTTTTGTCTTCGACATCCGGACTAGGGTATCATGGGCTAAACAGAGAGCCATGTGCTTTGAAGGTGTGACACTCACATAACTTGGCAGATGGATGAACCACAAGCTGCGCAATGGAAGGGAATCATCAAAATATTTATTACTGAAATACTTCTACACGTATTGGATTTGCAAAAGATGTATGTGCTTATTTCATTACCTATAACAAGTAGAGAGAAGGTACTTTGCCCACGAATGTGGACTTTCTGCATATTTCTTAGCATTTTTATGCGACGACTTAATTTCTTGCTTGGTTCGGCGAGCGATCGGGCTACCCGGAGTAGACGGATCGAAATCTCTGAGAACACGATTTAAAGCTTCCGATTTCGGTTTAACAGCACCAAATAAACTATCTTGAAGTTGAAATACAGCGTTGTACGAGTATGTTGCGTTGGGAGGCAGGCCGATTGGTTCAGGTGGCATTACAAACACTGTCCGTTCACTTTGACCACTTTCACTCACATCAACTAATTTCACGTTTTCACTATCATCAGCGTCCATCTGCGATCGTACAGCAACATCAATTAATATTCGATACTTCGCAAGATATCCTGTATAAAACATAGTATGAAGCTCTGATTTACCTTATCAATACACTCATCAAAAAATTCCAAGCAAGTATCCTGATCAGATACGAAAGACCGTTCCTCAATAAATCGTATGAACATTTGAGTCTTCACCATGAGCTGGTAAAATTTATGAAAGCTTTTGTCTCTTGACCTCAAGAATGCCTTAAAACAGAAAAAGAATTTCGTAATCAACAATATCCAAAACAATAACTTAAGTACAGCTCATAAAAGAAATCCTTACATCAAAGTCGAAGAGTTTAGAGGCATCTGTGGCTCCTACAGTAGGGGCTTTCGTGATAGGCAGTAAGAAAGATCGATAACCTTTCAAAATGCCAGTCATGAAACGTAAAAACGATTCTTGAATTTCCATTTCGATGATCCGCTATAATAAAGTAAAATCCCGTAGCATTTAGCACAACCAATCACTTTTACGATTTCTTATGGTCCAATGATTAAAGTAAGCAATAAATACCTCCTTCCGTCTATGTTGGAAATCAATATCAACATTATCCATTTCTCTTCTTCTTAGCTCTGATCTAGCTGCAGCAGCTAAATTGTCTAACTTCATTTTTAAATGCTCCAAGTTTTGCCGTAAAATTTTTGCCTGTTTTTTCGGTAATAACTTGATGTGTATGTACTGGCGACGATCTTCACTCCTACATGAAAACAAAAGTAAATAACAAATTTTAATAAATGATGCTTATCTTCATGCTTTCAAACTAAATCATGTCCATTACATAGAAAGATAAACACCGTATGCATTACTCACACAGATATTGTTGTGGTATCAAGGTCAACGCAGGTGACATCATTAGGAGGCTCATACAAATCGAAAAACCTGGAATCCACACCTAACAAAAATGAACCTGGAGCTTGCAACAGTGTGCACAAACTCAGCGGACACAACGGCACGTACGGACAAATCCATCGAAACGGAAACGTGAGCTAAATCAGAATCAAGCATTTTGAAATTTAGCACAAACAAAACTACTAGTCTATTATTTCAGAAAGAACATATAACTAACCACTGAAACAGCTTCTGCAACAGCAGTCAAAATATCCGGCCTTAAAGAGTGAATCAAGAGCTTTTGTTCTGTTATTACGAGGAGCAAAAGCATCATACAGTTCTCAGGGCCCAGGTTGGTCAGCATGTGCCGGAAAGATGCCCCACTGGATAAATTACAATTAAAACATTGCATTCACGGTTTCAGCGTAATTTCAAGTATATCTAAGTACTTTTTAGGAAGAGGAGAGTCGTGGGGATGTGAAAAGACAAGATTTTGCGTTGGTGAAAGTTGCATTAAAATGTGCGGTCGTTGTGGTGACGGAGTGGGAACCTCTTCAAGTATATGCGCAATGTATCTTTCAACAGGTACTTCGTGTGAGCCATTTCTCACCATCCAGTTGAGGTAGGATAGAAAAGTTCTAAATGCATCGAAGAACGGATAGTGGGACAACAAACAAATGCACTTATTCACGTGAACACGCTTATCCGATTTACTCCCAGGAAGAACCATTCCGAGTGCGACCCGCTGGTCTTGTGACAATTTTTCCTCGTCGTAGTTTTCGTAAAATGTTAAAGCAGCACCATACATTTTCTCGGTAGCGTCGGCAACTGTTAAAACAAACGTAGAAAACACGGGGCGAGGCTGGAGTGCATTTTTCGGCCAACATTCAATCGTTGCACACATGGGCAAGCAAAACATGGCGACCATTGGAGGAAACGGACAGGTTCGGCGGTCATTCAGTGGAACCTTCATTAAAATTTCCGGCTTGTATTGTAGCAAAGGAGGGCGGTTCATTGACTTTTTATAGCACAGGTAAACATCGCAGCCCATCTACGTAAACATAAAACCGTTTGCGATTACAAATCAAAATTACATAACAAAACTGGATACTATATACTTATGTTTGATAGCCTTTTTTCTCACCATTCCCTTGTTGAGATTTTTCGGAATGATACAAAATGCATGAGGTGGTTTCTCTCCTTTGTTTTGGAAGATGACACAAACATCGGTTACCACTAGTTCGTTACAAGGCATGTTATCAGTTGCCCTGCGAAATGTGAGTAAGGTCCGAGCACTTGTGTTGTTCACGTTGGCATCACGACCGCTTGGCGTAGAAATGATAACTTCAGCATCGGGAAGAAGTCGTTCTTTGCCATCATACATTACCCTGCAAAATTAAAAACAATCATAAATCTTCCAAAATCTATGTTGCAAAGTAGTTAGGCTGCAAACTTCAAGCATCATAGCAGAATGAAGTGTTACCCAATATCAACCAAAGGAGGTTTGTCCCTTCCCCTTTTATAACAAAGGTACACCTCAGGACTTCTCAGGCTCCCACTATTTAAATTTGCAGGAAAACCTTAAAAAAACAAGGACACAGTTTTCAACTTGTCCACAAAACCCAATCTAATCAAAGTCCAACTATGTCTCTCTCTCACCGAAAGGAGTCTTGTCGATACACGAAAACCCTCGGGGAACGCTTTCAAACGCCGGAAAGATGACCGTAATGTCCTAAAGAACATAACCCAAAATCATTTCAAATCTTCACGTTTTGTCAAGTTTTAACCCGAATTTTCATACCGTAATGGGTTCCACATTCTTGCAGTTTGGATTAAGGCCTTCACAAAAGTCCTCATCCACAAGTTCCGGATTATCTGGAAGTCCTGCGACTACAAAGTAGTCCGCCACTGGTGACCCACGGTCCTCCATTATTCCACGAAACTGTTTACTCCACTGCTATCCTTTCCCTTCTAACTTCGGTCATTCAAATTAAAACTAAATAAAAAAATGGTTGACTACTCTTTCTAAACTCAACCTTTTCAACCATTCTCCATTATACTCCTCCAAAAATAAACAAAGCCTAAACACTTGTAAAAAAATACAGATCTAATCCGCTCACCCCCTTTTCCAGACTAAACTAAACCCTTTCATTCTTTCCAAATCTAAACATGCTTCTTGTAACAAAAACAAGCAACTTTTTTCCATACACTTTTTCCCACTTGACTAATAATTACAGTTATTTTTTAAAGAAGCGATTCTGATTAAAAACTAGGAACTCTGCACAAGTGTGTTGTTTATACTGTTTTTCTTCAACCTGCGCTTCAGACTGTTTCCTTACTATTCCTACACCCAAAAAGTATTGTATGACTTGCTGGATTTTGGATGATCTCATTTGAACGAAAAAAATACTAAGCAAAATTCATGCATGTGTGTGTCTATACCAGCCATGCACATACCTTTTTTTATCAACAAACACAAAGGCGCAGTGTATTCGGATAGGCTAAAAAAGCTCCATCAAAGTAGCGCTAGTCCAACTATTGGTAATTTCCGGTAATTGTATCTCGCTTTATTTCATTTTGAGTCGATTGGAACATAGTTAAATCAATTTTCTTGTGGGTTAAGAAATCCCATTGTTTACAAGTCTGTAGGAATAGATAAAATGAGATAATTTTTAAAAAACGAGCAATAATTTCTGTAAATTTGATTGAATACCGTAAAACTTCTAAAGATCGCCGGTCTCTAAAAAATGGTGAGGGCCAAGAGGGAAGTTTCAACTTTTCGCAAGGGGCACTCTTTAGAAGTTTTACGGTATATCTACTTTAAAAATAAAGCAGGCGCTCATTGCGATATTGGATTGACGGACAGACAGACGTCTGACTGAGCATATTAAGCAACAAAATTTTCCGTGTTTTAAGATGTGGCAAGGCATGATAGTGTTGCAACTTGCAACTTAAGTTCTCATTTTTTCGCTTCTTTTAACTCGCTCTTTCGCTTACAACAGCAGCCAGCATTATTCGCTGAGAAGGATAACAAGTGTGTACATTTTACGTGGAAAGAATGCATGTAACCAGCAAAAATATCAATTACTTTCTGTAGGTATCTTAACGATTAGGACTGTTATTAGTGTCGCTGCCAAGTTTAGTCAGGAAAAAAAATAATAAGCCCTTTTTCTTTCATCATCCTCCTCATACAATCATAATAATAATAATAAAAAATGCATTAATATGCAGAGCAGGATTAAGAAGCAAGCGCTTATCAGCGTTTTTATTTTTTCTGCGTACAAATTTGTTTTTCATGCGATGTGTGTTCCATGCAATATCTGTCATGGATGCTTTGTCACATCCGCTCGAAACTGATACTCATTCAAACAAAAAAAAAACTGGCTTTTGTCCCAAGATTTTTGTTTATTTAAACGTTTTTTTGGCTGCATCCCATACTGAAAATATGACTGACATGAATTACATTTTATGAAAAATGAGAGGAGTGTACAAGTAAACAACAAAAATACACATTTATGACTTTGCAGTCTGGTGTGATGTGACACACCAGCCATTTTGCTTGTTAAATTCGCAAGCTTCCGTTACATGACCATTTTACTGTTCCACCTTGTCTGTGCGTCTGTCTTGGAGAATGAAATATATAAAAGAAAATCTACTTTGTCCATGAAAAAAACCCACAGTTGCCAACTCAAAATGACAGCTTTGCCCAATTTACCTTTTTTTATTGACCAACCTTCCTGCACGCATGAAAAAAAAGACCAAGAAGGCAATTTTGAGCAAATTATTGGTTCTAATATATGTCTCAGGGTCGAATGTGTGGAGCCAGATAGGATGACGATCACTGCTACACAACTACGTAGTCGACTTCGTCACAAATTTAGCCAGAACAGAAAACAAGAAAACTGGACGTGCGTTGTTGGACGAAGAAGTTACAAACTTTACTATTCCACAACAATGAGAACGCCTGGCTTCGTACAAGTGCACATGAGACACATGAACATGGAGTGATTCTACATTACCCCGAAAGGAATCCAATAGGCGCACAAAAGGGCGGCAATGTGTTCACTTTGTTGACATTCAACCATGTAGTAAAAACTACGGACACATTTTTTTCACGCAACGCAATGCATGAAAATTAAAAACTTTAAATTTTGATATTTATTTGGTGTTCGACTGAGTAACTTTAAAAAAATTACTCTCGGTTACTTTATTTTATTTTGAAACAAGAAGCAAAGTTATTTTATTATTAAGGTTGTTGTTGTGTTCATCTGTCACCTAAGCAACTAATTGAAAGCACCAAAAAAAATGGACAGCCAAGATTTATCCGACTCACCATCAGTGATTCCGTGCTCGGAGGAAATGACCTTTTCTGAAGATGTTGGTTCGGAAAAGAATCTACTCGCTCAGGATAAGAATAACCAGCTTCTGGATGAGCCGAGTCAAGAAATGAGCCAAAGTTTGTTAGATTCCCAGCCAGCAGAGATAAGTAACATTGACCCGAAGGAGACACAGATTAGGCGTCCCCCTGGTGATGGCCATTCTGTAAATAACTCTACAATGGATTTGGAGGTGTCATCCTCTGAAATCAATCCAATGTCATCAACTAGAATCGACCCGAACAACTCTGCAATGAACCCGATGTCGTCGACAAGAATTGATCTGGAAAACTCGGAAAATAGTATGTCAATGATGAACGAAGGTTTTGTAATTGACAGCGCGTCCCTGGAACTGTCTGCTGTCAATGATACACCACAGGTGGACATGAGTGAGAGTGAAAGGAATGTTGTCCTGGAAGATGAAGACGAGGAAATGAACGATATTCAAGATGAAAGTGAAGAGAAAGAAAACGAAAAGTCGGGGGCGCGACATGACAGCATGGATGAAGAAGAGGAAGACTCTGCTGACTATCCGCTGCCTCAGTTTCCATTGGGAAGGGTAAAGAAGATAATGTCGATCTGTGCTGCAGCTCAAGATGAAGATGAGCCCGAGCCGTCACGTCCGACTAAAAAGGGCAAGAAGGACCAGGGGAAAGGTAACGTGATGATGTCCAAAGAAGCTGTTTACTTAACGACAATAGCAACGGTGAGCAGAAAAGGAAATAGCATTACAAATATGTTTATTGATTATCTTATGTTTTTAAAGACTCGTGATTTGTTGAATTATTTGCAGGAACATTTTGTATCGGCGGTAGGAGCGCTTGCTGCTGAAATAACTCTCGCATCGAAGAAGAAGACATTAACTTTTGAGCATTTGAAGCAGGCTTTGGGTGATAAAGATGCATTTGCCTTTTTGGAAGGATGTTTTCAACCTCACTTGATTTAATTTTTGTGCGGTTTTTTCCTTCTGTGATTTTAATTAGCTCTTATATAACCGCATGAAGTACTGTAATTATCGATGTGTTTGTTTAAGCGAAGCGGGAACAGTATCAAATAAAAGAATTTTCGACGAACTGATATAGAATGGAAACTGAAGACTTGATCATGATTTGCTAGTTTATCGAGCACTTAGCATAAATTTGAATTGAGTGCATCAAAGAGTCATGTCAACACTGGACTAAGATACGGCTGTTTTTTGCATGTAATGAGTTCTCATGATATTCCATACATATGTGTTTTTACTTCGGTCCAGAGTCCAAAACTTGTTTATAATGAGACTTAACAAGGTCTCTGCAACGTATAATCAACAGAGACGGATAGTTGCTGGAAAATCATCATTATCGTCATCTTCACCCTACTGTAAATGTGTATGCAAATCGGACTGACTCGGACTATCTGCTTATAGACTATAGAGAAAAAGTCAAATTTGTTGTGGCCAAGAGTAAACTTTGCAACCAAATCCTGTCTATATTCATGTTTTTATGACAATCTGGCGTACATCTGTCTATATTCTTTAAAATAATTCAGTATTAGAATCGGCTGGTTACGGGACCTTAAAATTAGCTGTAAATTGGTGGGGCACTGTAAGACTAGCTTCAATTAAACTGGTTCCCCCAAAAGGGAACATTTTTCGCTTCAAAATGCAAACTACAGACTGGCTAATTGGGTTGCTTGGCACCCTGATTTTTCTTCAATTTTTCCGAAAGTATCGGCTGTACAGTAAAATGGCACCGGGTAAGACAATTCGCAAAAGAAAATTTAAATTTATGGATTTTACTTGCAATACGCAATAAGGCTGAGTTGCGCTTTGTTTTAGGACCGTACGGCTTACCGATCGTTGGATCCATGTTTCACCTTTGCAAAAATGACGTCATCGAGGAATTTCAAAAGTATAAGAAAAAATACGGAAAGGTATTTTCCTTATCGGTTGGCGACTTTTAGTAAGCTTGTCTTTAAAGTATGCGTCTGTACAGGATCTTTACCTTTGCTAAATAGTGCTTACGTTCATGTAAATTAGTGTCACCGTCGTAGCAGACCATAAACTAATTATTGAAAGCCTGAAGAAAGACGAGTTCCAGGGACGCCCCAACTTTGAAGCATGGCAGGAGCGTAATCTTGGCGATCAAAGTCGTGGGATCCTTTTTTGTGATGGTCCTGTTTGGCATGAGCAACGACGATTTGCCCTTCGTTCTCTGCGTGACTTTGGATTTGGAAAAGAAAGTATGGAAGGAATGCTGCAGCAAGAGCTCCAAGACCTCAGAGCCGCTTTCAGGTACGACCGAGGAAATCTTTTAACATAATAATCCGAAATGCTTTTAAAAGAAGTACAACAAGAAGAAAAAATCGTTTATATTGCAGAAAAGATGTTGGCCATCCTGTAGATATGTCTGGCGTCTTCAATGCATCTGTTCTCAATTCTCTGTGGTACATATTAACAGGGAAACGCTTTGAGTTGTCGGATCCAACTTTAAAAACTCTGATTGACCTGCTTATCGAGTAAAATGCCAAGTCAAACACGTTGGAAAACTGTCATAAATACGCCAAAACGTTCTTATTTGTTCTTACAGCACTGTGAAAGACGCGTTGATAACCACTCCAGCATTGTATTTTTACAAACCCGTCAAGTATGGGCTTATCGGGAGACAGCAAATCAAGAACAAAACAGTTTTCAGGGAAAAAATCAGAAATCTTCTTGATGGAGTAATCGATGAGCACTTGGAAAGCTACGTGGACGGCCAAGTTCGTGACTTTGTTGATTCATACATTCAGCAAATAAAAGAAAGCTCTGGGGACTCAAGCTTCAATGGGGAAGAAGGACGGAAAAATTTATATACTGTTTTGTTAGACATGTTCGTAGGTTTGTAAAGAAAAAAACCCACAGCTACAAATTATCTTGAATCGCTTTACAAATTCAATTATAACAAAACTAGCTGGTGCGGAGACGACATCAACAACACTACAATGGGCGACCCTTTTCTTAAGCCATTATCCAGAAGTTCAAAAGAAAGCTCAGGCGGAAATAGACAGTTTGATTGGGAAATCACGTCCTCCAAGCAGATCTGATAAGACAAAGTATTAGAAAATAGAGATTAAAAACATGGCGAAAGCATTGAAATGTCAAGCTGTTACAAGTTTTCCTTTTCTCTCTGTGTCTTTGTTTGTTATAGGTTGGTTTACTTGGAAGCTGTACTCAATGAAGTTCACCGGTTGTGTTCTCTTATACTGTTTAATGTGCCTCGCCGTTCCTTCCAAGACTCGTACATAGGTGGACATTTCATTCCCAAAGACTCTGTAATCTTTCTCAGTATCTACGATGCCCATCACGACCCTGAAGTCTGGGGCGATCCGGACATCTTTCGGCCAGAACGATTTTTAGATCCTACCGGGACAAAAGTTGAGAGAATTGAAGCATTAATTCCCTTCTCCGGCGGGAAAAGACAATGTCTTGGTAAACTTTAATTGAATGCTTAATATTTTACTGTGGTGGAATAGCTCATAATTTATTCAATTTTGGGGTTACATAGGTGAAACGCTGGCTCGGGATACTCTCTTTGTGTTTTTAGCAGGACTACTTCAAGCATTTTCATTTGAAATTGATCCGGACTGTGCGAACAAAGACTTGGAGAGACTGCCTTGCTTTGTGTCCGCTCCCAAACCATTTAAAGTTATAATCAAAGAGCGATAAACGTTGAACGAGAACGTTTCGCAGAATCGCCTGAAACTATGTATTTTGCGTGAATACTTACAATTAAGAATATTATGCTAATTTTGCATACACGAAAATAAAGAATTTTTTCCCATTTACACATTTCCAAGCATTCCCAATGGAAAATGCGTACACAAATTTTTGCTGATTCATTGCTGACCGCATTGTAAAAGAAATTAGTTGAACAGCGTGACTTTTCATGTTCCACTTCCAAATACGGCTTCAGGCATTTAAGCATCTTTTCGACTTGCCACTAAACAAAAAAGCTCAGAGTTCATTTTTGTAACTTTGTAGAGCAGCACAAAAATGTTGCTGAGTTACTTTCCAACTTCTCTATCTCCAATTCCCCGATTTGCATTGTCATCGTTTTCTATTTACGCGAGAGGAGCGAAGTGAGCATGCAAAGAGTATCTGTTCAACGATGCCTACATCCTGGCCGGAAATGAACTGTTCAAGTTGTAGGCGCAAAAAAGAGAGCCCCCAGCCAGGTATTTCTAACACAGAATCAAAGTACCATCACACCGCCACCCTTCAAAATAATTAGATCAGCAGTTGATCGAGCACAAATCTTCATTATGACAGCTCCATTTTTCGGCATCACAATAAACAATCATCACAAGTGTAGGCAATTACGCTGACAATGCCCGAAAAATTTGCAGCCCAAGGGGCAACGTGAAACAGTTCCCTTGGAAGCAATGTTTTATATTTGTTTATGCTTCGAATGCTGTTAATTTTGATAATTGTTTACTTTTATTACGGAAATTCGGGAAAGTATGCTTTGCTTGTGGTATTCCTCCTGAAAATGGATATTACTTCACGCATTACAAGCTACACTTTAATATAGACCGTGGACCGTGACTCTTCCGCCCGATAGGGAACGTTTGGCAAGCTTTACCAGCTATAAATTTCAGGCTGGTTTGTGAAAAAAAAAACAAGTCCTAATCATTATGTACACAGGAAAGAGCAGCTATCCAAGTAAAATTGTAACAAAGTTCATCCTCATTTCAAATGCCCATCATGCTTTGCTTTTCCTGTTTTACAGGGATATTTGAACACTAGGGGCGAATCTGCTTTTTTGACTTGTAATTCGAAAATGGACCGGATAATTTTTTAGCAAGTTTATTCCATAAATATAGAAAACATTGTAGGTTATGCATAAATACATGAATGCATAGATACCTATGCGATCATTTTGTGTAAGTGATAGACTTTTTTTTATAGATAGACGCATATGCAGCCGGACAATCGCTTAAACTGCCCGTGCAATTGTAGCATGAATAATTAAGTTTGCATTAAACATGAATGGATAACATTTATGGAATAAAGCTTACTCTGCATCAACGTTTTTTTTCAACTTAGGTATGGATACACGTACCAAGCAAAATCAACTCTAGGATCATGTTTTGAAGCACAAACATGAGCATTTCGCTTTTAAATTATTTCACCATTCTCTGGTTCTGGTTGGCTATTTTTGGAAAAAAGAGGAAAAGTAATTGAATCGTTTTTTATGCTTTGTTTCCCTTCATAACATATCATGGATATTGTTGGCACACTACGTTCACTAGCTCGTCATTGTTACATGAATAGTGAAGGGTTTATGAGCAAGTCAGATAAAAAAAATTATTACTACCTAGAACATCTTACGAAAGTGGGATTCGTCACTTTCGCGATGAGTAAATTGAAATTTCTTTAAAGTTTAACGGAAGGGTGTGACGTTAATATAGTAAAGGTAATTGTTAAAAATGTGGGGCAGGATGATACAAAAAGAAGAAGACAATTAAATAACGTTATAGTAACTATTACCAAATTTCCTGGGTTTGCATGTTTAGTGAATTGGTTTCTGTGTTGAGAGATGATGCTTGCATAATGCGTCATCAGAGGTTTCGTGCGCTAAACCGAGTGCAGTGTTGGAAGCTAGTCTAAGTTTGCCAGTTTATTGACTCCATTATCCGATGACATCGTCTCAGAATCGTTTTCATAGTGACTCCAAATGGATTTATTAATTGGATCACGAAAATTTCATTCGAAAGTAATTACTTGAACACACACTGAAAACTGCCATTTTTTCGATTATCTGCAATAAACAGCCATGTAATTACTATAATGTGACTACTTCTTTAATTTATACGTAGCCACTAGCCAGTGTATGATTTGTGCAGTATTTTTTCTATTGCCTGTGACATAAATCGTGTTCTTAGTGAACTTTATCAAGTCATTACAAACCCTACTAAAGTATTCGTTGGCTTGTTACCAAGCTGGCCTAAATATTATCGTAAAAAAGGTAGGGAACTTGTGTTTCTCACGGGCCTGAGCCTTACTGCAATATTTCCCACGGACCGCTTTTGAAAGGCTCGCAAATTAAAAAGGCTACTCTGTGACAGCATTTTCTGCGTGCATCTCAATACAAGTACCATCACTCGCCCTTAATGAACATTAGTGAGAGGAAAAATACGATGTTAGATTTTTTTTACATTGAAACTTCTTTGTTAAACTTATATAGGTTAGGGTGACGGGTTTAGCATCCGATAGAAAAAGACGGTAAAGGTCAGCACGACAAAAGTGCTATACTTTTTGAATCAAAGTGTACGTGTACTTTGAAACTTTACACTTGTTTCCACTAAAATATTAATTTAAACAAATATTTACCTTTTAAGCCTGGTGTTTCATCTGTTAAAAACTGTTACAATTGCAAAAGCCGTGTTTTACAAGCTGTTTTTGTTGTTTTGTTGTACGCATAATAGTGAATGGAAGTGATTGTTTAGCAATGGTTTTCGAAAGACTGTAACTTTGACCTAAATACTTATCAGTCAATGTTACAAAGCACATGCGTACGTAGATTCGAAATGGCACAATAATTTACAAAAAGTGCACAGTTCTATTTCTTGAAATGTTCTTAAATCTCTGGACGATGATAAATCGTGCTGGAAATCAAATTTGTAACGGACGTGGAATAGTTTAAGTGTGGAAATGTATACTTATACGTGTATGTGAAGTATGATCAATCAAGTTGTAAGTGACAGAAAGACAGTTGGAAGGGGGGAAATGATAAAAAACACAAAACATGGAAAGCCATGTCGTACAACTCATCGCCTAGCCTTTCCCCACGGAAACTAAAGAAAAAACGTCCTAAAAACATTTTCACCAGGCATAAAAATACCCTGATAAATGATGGTTGGTCGAAAATCCAGCGGTGGAAGCCGCACGTCCTCAGCAATTATAATCTGCTTTAATCTAGTTTTCGCTGTGAGTAACTTATCTGCTTAATTTAATCTTATTACAGGGTATAACGATGATACAGTACCTATAAAAAAAGTATTCTATTTAATTATAGCTCTGTGGAATAGCCGTACTTGCACTAGGAGGAATAATATTACGTGATGACACGAGGGACCATCTCTTCACACTTGTATCTCCAGGATCAGGCATTATTAAGCAGATAGGATGTTCCATGCTTGGTATCGGTGGCTTTACTTTTCTCACTGCCATTTTAGGGTGCTCCGTGGCCGGAAGAAAATGTTCCATATGCTGGGTACTACGCATTAAAACTTCTTTTGCATTTATGCACGAACAAATTTTATCCTAAAAAACCGTTATTCAATCTACTTTTTTTACTATTTTTTTTATACAGTACATCTTTTGTGTTATATTGATTCTAATGGGAGAGCTAGCTTTGGGAGTCCATTTTTTATATTTTTATGACTCAATGGGAAAAGACTTGGAAAATACCAAGTTGATTACTACGCTCACATCGTCCTACGGCATTGATCCAACTTTCACACAGTCCGTGGACTTTGCACAGCATAGGGTAAATGATTATGATGAAGCTATTACTATTCTTTTTTATGGAGCACGTTCCAGAGACGTTTTCATTTTTTCCGAAAAAAAAGAAGAAAATTATTGATGGGAGGACGTAAAAGGAAGTAATATAGATTGATTTTTTTATATTTGATACAGTTTAACTGCTGTGGAGTCCAATTGGATTCGGATTACGATCGATCAGAGTGGCGTAAGCAGAATTTGGGAGGAATTGACTTGTTGTATCCATGGACTTGTTGTCCGCTGAACAGTGATTTGAGCGATCCACCTGTTTTTATGAATCCTGTGCCACAGAATGCGTCACAGTGTCAGTTGCCAGTTACCTCGACGAATATAAAACCTCATCGTTACAGGGAGGCAAGTAGACCATGAATCTGTTTACATGCCGATTTTGTAGGGTTTCCATGGAAAACAAATATTTATTTTTAATGTTTTTTTTACATTATAGGGCTGCTTGAAACCGATTGAAGAATGGTTCAGAACGCAAACACTTACATTTGTAGGCATGGGATTGACCCTTCTCTTGCTACAAATAGCGTCGTTATCAGCAGCTATCTGTCTTTGTCGAAAGTTGTGATACGACATCCATCATTATGCAAAAAAAACGGAAATCCAAATCGGGTTTGAAGTGTTAGCTGATATAATGCAGCTTAGAAAAATGAATTCTAGATACATGTACAATATATCAGTTCCCTTTCCCTTCCGAAACGTCGACTAAATCGACAAAAGACCCTTCATCCATAAGTCATCAACAGTTTATTTGTTTGGAAAGTAAATCTGAAAGTTGTATTTTGTGTGTATTTCCTGCACATTAGTCGTTTAAGGGAAAAAAATAATAGTTTATTGCTTGTACAAAAGTTTCCTTGTAAAGCCTTTCTTCTTATAATCCTCTCTATAGAAAACATATCATAAAACAAACTGTTCCGCAAAATGAAAGTATTTTTTATTGTAAGGGCTAGACAAAAGGTGTATTGTTTGCTCTGAAAACTTGCGCCTTCAGAATTGGGAGAGAAAATAAACAAAACTTGGATTGTTTCAAATAAATTTTCACGCTCATTTCGTTTAAATTATAGAGCAAAATCGTTCTTGTAATAACTATTGATTTTTTAGGCTTTACATTACTTTAGTACTTCAAAATATACATAATGGTAAAAATTTGTATGATTCCTTCCATGGGGATTTGGAATAAAAAAGAGGCAGTGCTACTAAACAAAGGATGGCTTATCTATTTGAATGCAAGCAAACTGTTCATTCACCACGAAAAATCCTTTGAGAATGTAGTGCAAACAGACATTTGAAAGTGCTTTAGAAAATGATAAGTTACGCATAAGGGGATGAAAATCCGGTTTTTGTTTTTGCAATTAAGCAGGAATTTGCAGAAAATCCCTGTTTTTGTCACATTTCATTCTATTATAAAACCCATACACATATATTCCTGGGGTATAATTTGGAGAAAGTTATTTGTTTAAAAAACGATGTATATACATGCTTGTGTAGACACCGACAAAAAATCGTTTCTTCAAACTGTCGCCTGCATAAGACTCACGATCGAATGAAACATGCACATAACTTAATTTTAAAGAAAGCTTTACGTAACTTACCATAATTTCTCGGCTTTGCAATTTGCGGTCATCAATGCCAACCTCTCGCACCTTTTTCCCTGGAGGTGGAAATCGTTATTTAAAGGAGACATTTTTTATACGAAAAAACATCTTTAATGCATGGAGCCTTCTTTTTTTGGCTAGGTACTTGATTTTATTGGATGAATGTACATTCCCAGTATAGATTTCATGCTTTTGGCTTCCCCTCAAAGGGAGAAGAAATGCGAAAACTAAAAAAGAAAGCAACTTTTCCATCTCTCGCTAGTATTACTTCACAGATTGAGTTGACTGTGAGCGTCTCCATGTGTGCATGCATCTTTGTCAGAAAGTTTGCGTGAATCCGATGTGAAAATAAAAATCTTTTTGCTCCACATTTGCGAATAAAATATAGTCATTTTAGACTGTAAAATTTATGCATCATTACATACTAACCATACAAGGGCAACTCTTGTTATTTAATTTATATGCAACACCATGTCGTAAAGTATAATTATATAGATTACACCCATGTTAAGAAACTTTTCTCAAAGACGTGTATAACATAAGTACAACTTAACTTTTCCTATGATATAGTCTTGAAAACGTTGACTTAAAAACTAACAGAATATTTAAAGTTTTTCACTGGAACATATTCGTATCAGCAGTAATAAAAGCTTGGGTATAAAAACTAAGTTTAATAGGAAGGAAATAACCATGAGTAGTAATATAATAACGGCTACTTTTCTATTCTACATCAAAATTATTAGTTACTGGAGTATGTTGAAATGATTGGAAACTTGAACATACATAGTTCAAAAACATAACAATTTCTTAACTCATAGCGTGAAAACAATTACAACACAGTTGTGTTCGTGCGGAACTGGTGATTGCGATAAGACATGCAGGCACGCAGTTTATATATCTGGAGGGAACATAAGAAGAAAAAAAAAAGTTTCTGAGCTCCAGCAAAGTATAAACTAAAAATGGAGAGAATGGTGTGTCGTTTAGAATAGCAGGCATTTAAAAACATGATAGTAGCTTTATTAGTATAACAGTGGTGACCTGTCTATTGAATGTGGTATTTAGCAATAAAAAGTTGGTTTGAGAATAGTATGCCATTCTAAGCATGTGCTGGCAAAGAAGTTGGTGAAGGCAGGTATATGTTTGGGAATACGACATGTGGTCATCTATCAGCAGAACTATACGTGAATCATTTAAACTGATGGGATCGCATCAACGAGAGGACTGATTGGATGGCGATGCTTTTCTCATCGCTTCTGTAGAGAAGATGGAATAATAAATCAGTTGAGGAAATGTGAAATCCAACATTTTTCTTATATAAACGGATCCTTCGAAAAGAAACCTCATCAAGAAAACAAAATTATTTTGTCAATTATTGGCAAATGCACGAAGCAAGTGAACTTATGCAGTGTACTTGCGTGAGTATTTGTTTTTTAAATGAACTTAAAAGTAATGAAATTTTAAACAATGACAGATCTTCGATTACTCTGGTTCTTGTCCGTGTCTGGATTGTACGGTTCGAGATCAGATGGGTCGGTGTTGAGAGCACTGTAGTCGATGGGAAATGAACACTCAATTGTTTGGGGTGAGCAGATGCCAAATAAAAACTGGCCTGGACCGTGAGGATACCGTCCGAGGAGAAAGTTGGCAAAACACATTTTGAAAACGTCATAAGTTATCGGATGACGACAACCCTGATACATAAAAAGTCACAAAGGAAGGAAACCATTTTAAGTCATTTGCAACGCTTTTGTTAACCTCATACTGAACCATCGCTCGTTCGTTTTCAATTTGGAGTTCGTCAAATAGTCAAACAAGATGTGACATTTACATTACCAAATGAAATGGGATTGAAGAGAGTTAACTTACATCTGTCATGGCTTTGTGTATTGAATCTAACGTGTCATTTACCACTCGGAAATCAATGCCCAAAAACATTGTGTAGAATGCTCGCAGCTCCTCACGGGAAATAGTTCCTGATCCTGTACAAAAATGAAGAAAGTCAACAAGAAACCACTACGAGCAGCTTTTGCATTAGCACCACCAGCTTTCAAACACACCTCGACATAGATTAAACTCTTGAGGTTTACTTTTTTATTTTTTTATGGACCCTAGGCTGGCATGTCAAAATAAAACAAAAAACAATAAATCGACGACACACAAAAGGCAGGGGAAAAGGCCTGCTTTTGTGGTCGCTATCATGGGTTTCCAAAGCTAATGAAAACTCATACATCACAGAATAAGCCAAAACTCAAACAAAAAAAGTTTAGTACATAAATCAATGCTTCTGTGGTAAAGGGTAAAGAATGAATTGGAGGAATGCTAAGAGATACAAAACTATAAGCATGCTATGAAAAAATCACAGGTTTTCGAAGAAAATTTGCTTTCACCAGAGTTCTTTGAGGGAAAAAGAATAATCTATTGGTCTTGTTACAAAACTTGTCGTCTCGCAATGTGTGCTCAGGTTGTTTGTTGCTTTCTTTCTTGCCATGACAATATTAAAAACAACAGAAGCGGTTTGAATTTGAATGAGCGTTTGGTTTGTAACGATTACTTGTGACGGCTGAGCATAGTTTATCTGGTGTAGTGGTAAGTTTTCCGATCAGGGAAACCTGGCAAAGGCAATAAATATATATATGTGACTGTCCCTAGGAAAAGGGATATGTCGTGTAAGAATAGAAACAAGAAAATCTACTCTAAATTAGTTTTTATCAGACAAATATACCAAAGCGTAAATGTAAAAGTAGCGAGAAACTAATTCTGCTGGTTTTACATTCGAGTCTTGACATATTTGACAGAGTCTTACGAATGTAGAGTAGATTTTCTCCTTTCTTTTCTTACACGACATATCCCCTTTTCCTAGGGACAGTCACATATGCATACACAACAGAATGGGCCTACTCTCAGACCAAATGAAAACAACTGGGAAGGTAAATCAAGCAAATACGCAGTTATACTCAAGTTTTATTCTTCGTCCAACAAAAACCCCTAATGAAGGCTGCTACTATGCATGCATAATGAAATTTGTTTTTTTGCGTAGCTTTTTTCGTATAATGAGGCTATGTAACTGAAAGTTTGCAGTACACAAAATTTATTAAAGCCAAAAAGCATAAGTTAGTTTTGGTGGTAATTATCCTGGAGAACTTGTTAACCCAAGTCATGTCTCTGTGTATTTTTGTGTATGCTTTCATCTTTTGACCAGGTGCGTGCTTCTCCATTCATGCAAGCTTCTACTCGGCGTTGCTTTCTCATTACTTCCACTTCAGCCTGCTACTCTGTTATAATTGGGAATTCCATGTTGTCGGAGCATCATCAGTTCCGAACTATTAATTATCTCGTACAATACATCTTTTGTAAATTATCCAGCTATCAGAAACATTCAGAAAAAATAGCCCCTCACTCATGGCCGAGTTTCAGTGAAAGCCAACTCAGTTATGTTCAAAGTCATGTTGAAAATGTTCTTAGCTAACATGAAATTAAATGAAATTACTAACAGCTTTCATCCTTGCTTCCATTTCAGTCAAAGAAAAATGGGTAGCTGTGTACGTCATAATAATTGGCTATTAAAGTTTCGTTTCAAGTACGATTATATTTTATTATTGTGCTTTCTGCAGCAATGCAATAACTGTTTAGAGCACGTACAACGGGTAAAAAAGCTAAAGAGAAAAGTAAAACGCGTGATGCTCCTACAAATTACGCAGTACAATGAAAGTTTGTTCTTACCCGATTTATTGATAACTTGAAACAATATTTTGGGAAAGTATTGTAGCCACAGAGGTAGCGACTCCATTTTGCTCGCCGATCGAAGGACGTCTCCCCATACGTCTAACCACTCATCAATGTTCACATGTTGTTTTGTCTCTGTCAAATTGCGACATATTAATTATGAAAGAAAAATATGGCTCGTAATACATCATGTAGTGCCATTTATTAAGATTGCTCTGAAGATAGTGCCCGCAGAGAGGATTTTCTTGAAGGTTGGCGGAAAAAATAGCAAACAAAAGGGAGATTGTGAAAAAGCGGCTTACCTTTTTCCGAGTTGCAGTAGTACATGACCGAGTTCTCATCCAAAGGCTGGTTGAGGAAGCACTCAAGAAATCCCGAGTGGACCTCTTTAAGCACATGGAATTCAATGCATTCTGAGGACCATTCAACGTAGTGTCGAATCCTCTAGATAATGTGACAGCATTAACGATAATTGTATACTTTAACAGGTTTTGTTCCAGCTATTAGGCTGAGTCAAAATAAATATAGCTCTATTGCTAGTTTTGTTTTTTCTTTCGCTAGCCTACCTGGTTCAAAGCAACAAAGTCTTCAGCAGATATCACATCATCATGGTTCATGTCTAGAACATGTCGGAAAAAATGTGTCAATTTAACTTTCTGAAAGTCGGACAGGTAGTCGCGATTCGGCTTAGGCTCCTCCATTTCCAAACCTTGTTCCAGGTCATCTCTTTGAACATAAGTGGCTGAAGAAAAAAAAAGTAATAATATCATCATTATGTTACTTTCGCTGCCCCTTCCTAATACCCCCAAGATTCATGCCCCACATTCGTGAAAAATCTTGAGGATTTTCTGAATGACAGAGGATTACGAAGAGCAAGAAAACAGAAAAAAACGAACGTATCAACTTACCCCAAACGTGAACACTCCATCCAGTAGACTTTTGCTGTCCAGTTGCAGGTGGAGGGTGGCTACCTCCTTGTGCTGTGCCGGGTTTCCCATAGTGTGTCCCTAGTGGATTATTCATGCCTACAGACGGTCGTCCAGAACCTCCTCCACTCATTCCACCTCCTAATTTAGCTCCACTTGCATTTGAATTAGAGACTTGTGCATTTGTCCTTGGATCAATTCTATCATTACCGCCTCCGGCCAAACCTCTTCCAATTATTCCAGCAACCGGCATTTCATTCTCAACTTTGGGAGCAAGCGGTTGTCGATTTTGTGCTACGCCTATGTTATCAGTATCACAAGTTTTAAGGTCACTCGGAAACTGGCAGGTTGACAATCCTCCTCCAGTTTCCCCTGGTACCTGTGTTCCCTTTTTAGTATTGCTTGCGGACGAACCTCCAACTGCACTGGGTATATTGCTGGACGAACTTGTTTTCTGTTCACTTCTATTAGGGCAACCAGTGGTAACTGGGGTTTTAGAGGTTGTGGCACACACCGTATTCCTATTTGTTTTACCTCGTACAAAACTTTCTCCACCAGAAGTGTTCACACTACTTTCTCCGTTTTCTCCAAGTTTTCTCGGGAAAGGTGAGCTATTCGTGCTAGTAGTGGCAGTATTAGTATTGTTATTCAAATTCGAAGTTGAAAAGCCCTTTTTCTTACTTGTACTGGGCGAGTTGGAAGGCTCAAACTCGTGTTGGTTCTCAGGTAGCGTTTTCCACCGTCTTATAAAGCTATCTTTCGTTCTCCCACAAGCTGTTCTCCAGTTTTGCAAAAGTTTTCTTGTTATTTTCACTGAGTGAACACGGTCCACAGATATTGGTGCTGATGTCCCTGGAATCCAGGGTATGTTGGGGTCTGCTGGCTCGGTTTTTACATTGTAAAGGGCTCCACGCTGTTGCTGATATGCACTGCGTTGCAACGGCGGACTTGCACTTTTACTATCCCGCCTACTCTTATCCTTTCTGATCCCTGATCCTGGTAGATTTAAACTGCCGCCGTGATCCGCAAAGCCAGCACTATTTAGAAAAGGAGAGCCTTCGGTAGCAAGTACGGGGGATGAATTTGAATGGCCGGAAATGAGATCAATAGGAGCCAAGCCTGTAAATATTCACAGAGAAAAAAAAACTCATTTTAAACATGTACGTTTCCTTCCTTCAAACAGTTCTAAGGTGTGATATGATGCATTCTTCTCTTCAAATAGAAAATGACAAGCAAGGTGAGGATTTACATGTTTTCTCTTTTTTGTCTTACAAGCACTCCATCTCTTTTACTTTTGAAGGTTAAGGTGTGTCGCAAGTGTAATAAAATAGTAAAAAGAAAACGCTCTTCGTTAACTTGCCAGTTGTAATGAAGTGGCTATTAGGTGACTCCTCTTGGCAGCAATAACGAAGCTATAATAAAATTCTATTTCTATATAGCCCTGAGCAAATGTTATGACCTACTCTGGCACTGACAAGACTTGTCTATTATTTGCATTGTCTTTGCAAAGTAAAACTCAAGATAAATCTAAAAGACAGAGTCTTTTGCAACACAGCTCCGTTCGTGAGAACAGCAAAAGAACCACTGATTCTGAAATATTCAGTGTGCGAAAGTTTTTTTTTCAGCGTTCCGGGTAGCATACAACTCCGTAACGAATAAATTGGACAAACCCAACAGCGTTGGAGGTGGTTGAGCACACAGAAGCAGATGCAGTCCAAGTACAATTTATGTTTCAATATAGGCTTATGAGGATGACGATGGCTCACCACTTTCAGCGAGTAAACACTGCAGCCGTATAAACACAAAGGGAGTCCCCGCGTTGCTAACATAAAAAAATAACATAACAAAACTGGCAAGAAAACCGACAACATAAAACTAGAGAAACGTGTAAAAGCGTCACTGTAAAAAAATACGAAAAGAAATAAGGCTTGATAGTTAGCGAAAGAAAATTGATTGTAGTAGAGTAAGAAATAAAACTAAGAGAACATGTGCATATGTTGTACGTGTCTATTGGTTTGTGTAGCAGTATAATAGGTCAAGGGAAAGCAGTTGTGGATGCAGAGGTACATATAGACAAAAAAAGTTCTCAATGAATTGGTTGCTTAGAAAATCATAATGGAGAAAGTGCCACTGCACCAATAAAAGTGAAAAATTGTAAAGGAAAAAGAGAATAGATTTTTCAGTAGTACTTGTGTAGGTTGTAGGAGTATTTGGATTATAAGACGGCTCTGGAATAACTTTCACACTTGCAGTTGAAGCGGACAACTGCTTTTCCATGCTGTCTGATATTTCGTATTCCATTTTACTCGTCTCGGACGATGAGTTCCTAAAGCTGCTGCTTCGTCCTCTTTCATTCCGGCTCATGCTTCAATCAACTTTCCCTCGAACAAGATGAGACCTGAAAAAAAAGATGGGATAAATCAGATTGGCATAAAAAGGCGAATCTTCACTTGGAATCAAATAATGAACATTTTTCATCGGGGGAGCAACTACACCGGGAGTCTTGAAGCAACAATTCTTAACATGTAACAAGAAACAGTTTTCATATGTATCACAGGATATAGGCAGCATTAAAGGAGGGCACTTGGGAAAAACGCCGTCATTTTTCAAAAGAACGTTTGTCCTTAGCTGTCTCATATCCTGGAATAGGATTTTTTCCAAAGGTTTCTTCAAGCAAAGGCACTGCTATACTTTTTATTATTATTTTAGGGATATACATATTCTTCCGGAAACGTCATACTAGTCTAATTTCATTTGTGAGGCATGTGTAGAATTAATGTATTTCTTACTATGCAAGTTTGCGCTATGCAAAACAAGTTTCTTTAAGTGTAAGGCTCTATGTTGTATGTTATCCGAATACTTTCTCGCGAAAAACTAAGTTTAAGTTATTTGAAGCTTTCCCAGAGAGGTGGCGTCGTATGCATTCCCGTTTCAACTGTCATCCAATTCCAAACCGATATAATGTCTGTAATGCTTTTATAACTACAAAAACTAACGAAAACTGTAATATTTCCTTACCTCTATGTATTCGTATTTCGGTTGCGTGGCGTATTATTAAAGGCTTTTCGAGGAATCTGTCCAAAATAGAATAGAAATAATGCTGTAATCCAGCCCTGATTCCTGATTCAATGGGATTTGAGGATGTCACATTCAAGCAAGGAATAAAAGGCTTTCATTTCCATGCGCTATCAGGCTATCATACTGCGATAAGTAGCAATACGGGCAAATTGTAATATTCCGAATGTAATGGTGCCTCTTTCAATGGGGACCATTATAATGACAGTAACTGATGAACTGATGAAACCATCATTTTCAGTCTAAAAATAGAAATGTGAGAAGAAACTACCAAATTTTCAATTATCAACCTAAATTTAAAGCCCAAAATGGGGTTTGAATTTGTTTCGGTTGGCGCAACAAAGAGCTTTTTTGATACCCGTAAAGTAGATCAAACACAGTTGTGCACGTTTGATGTCTCGCAACTACACAAGATAGCTTTTGACTTTTTTTTTTCTCATGCAAAAGTGGTTTAGTCAAAATGTTATTTAACTGTACAAAAAATTGGTTTGTGACCAGAAAATGTATTTTTATTTTTATATTTACTTTACCATTACAACTATGAAGTAAGACCTTTTCGTTGAAACATGCGATTTTTTTTTCACTGGAGAAGTACATTGAAAGCTTTATTGCGAATAAAATGTTGAGTAGAGTGACAAAGATACAAAAAAACCGGCAAGGGAAATCAATGGAGCCATCAATAAATTATTCCAAACACGAACACAAACCCTAGATATTTCTATATTCCGCCTTGTAATGTATCTCAAATACGTTGTTTTGTCTATAATTTGTCTATTGAACCTATCTGCTCGTTTAATTTACATTTTAGTGGAAACCGATTTGTATTTCTATTTTGAACTCTAGGCTATTCCTTCTTGTATTTACGCTATCAAGACGTGTAATCCCATCTAAGATATGTATCATGCTGTATAATTTCAGAGCATGCCATTTCAGTTAGGCGTAACTGTTCCCGATACCATACACGGTATTCTTTGAAAATGGCTAAACCAATTTTCAAAATAGAATTTGTGACAAACAAAAGAGTATTTTGTTGGACACATACCATACCTTGTGAATAGTAGTGAAAGCTGTGTGGTTTTCCTTTATCCGTAATTCACTAATCTTGTTTTGGATCTTGCCAAAAAACTGCACAGATTGGAATGCACGTTAACTTACTTTTAAAGACACAATGAAGTATTTATCTGAGTGAAAGACTTGAACGCACACACTTGTCTTCCATCCACGGCCAACCGCAGTCTATCCTGGAGGAAACAAAGAACTTGGTTAAAATATCGACTGGCTAATGCAAACACTCAGCAGGAAAGTAGGCTTTTTATGCATTCATTGCATCACATCAAGAATAAATGCATACATGTTTAGCACCACCAAATGACTTTGTGGGAAAACTAGCGGAATCAGTGATTTTTTCGGGAAAAAATCGGATCTGACACGTTTCCTGACTAGCAAAATGCGCGTTCGCTTGTTTCAGGGAAACTATTATTAGTATCACTTATGACTTATTCATTATTTAGTCTGGAGAGCTCACTTGCACAGAACAACAACAACAATGGATTTGTGTTCTACACAAAGAGCCAAAAACACTGTGGCTTTTGGAAAGAGTGAAAGTTGAGTGGAAAGCTTTCTCTGTGCCCAACCCAGCTCTTCAACGTTTTCCTGACTTCGCGTCTTACTTGCGAGGCTGCTCCAGATCATGTGCTTGAATATAAAACTGTTCAACTTTCTGCATAGGGAAGTTTCGAATAAACAAGCCGGTAACGTACTTTCAGCCTTCCAGGTTGGACGATCTACCCTATTTAGTTTAAAAATACATAACGTGGCGGGAGGAGGACGCTTGTCACCTCTTCCATGTCCTTGTGAACAACCACGGCTTGTTCAAATCTGTTCGAGATGGGTCAGACGAGAAAAAAGAGATTGGTGAAAGTTTCATGATTTCTATTTTCCTCAGATCTCCGTTGGAGATGTCGAGCTTCTCGAGAAATTTTTAACGAAGATAAACTCAGAAGTGTCAAATGACAAAACATGAAATATCGTTTTTCATAGAGTTTCATCTTCGTGTCAAACGATCTCAAATTTTTTTCTAACTCTTAATGAGATATCGAGTGATGTAGGTAAGTATCCCTCTTGATGTAGTCCAGTTGAAAAACTGTTTTTTGCTTGTTTTACTGAAAATAATAATAGTTACGACGAGGTTCGGCTACAGATGGGAACGTCGTTTAGATTTGATCACGATATATTTTATTGCTTCCAATATATTTTCTTTCCTTAAGTTGAAAAACTGTTTTTGCTTGTTTTACTGAAAATAATAATAGTTACGACGAGGTTCGGCTACAGATGGGAACGTCGTTTAGATTTGATCACGATATATTTTATTGCTTCCAATATATTTTCTTTCCTTCTTGAAATGTGAAATGGATTGAAATTTTTAATTACAAATGGCACTCTGGCACTCACTGTTGTTCTGGAGTACAATAAACGCTGATTTAGAACAGTTGACGAGTGCAAGTGCAATCCCTTAGTGTGCTTCGTCGAGTGTGTTTCTCGACAAACATAATATGTTGTCAGCCAAAGTGCTGTCTACAATTTTTCTATAATTCCTAATGTAAATATGTTTCTGTTAGTGGTACTATTATATGTATGAGTTTACTATGAGGTAGGGTGTTACCGTGTTTCTCCAACTCGCCAAACTTTCGCCTCTCACAAATAAAATATTGACTTTCTCTACAACCATTTGGCAAACAGAGAAAAAAACCTACATGTAGCCGGGTTTTATATACGCAAATTGAAACTTAACTTGATTATATGCACGGAAACCGGAAAAGACGTGACGTTTAGAGATAGCGCATGTGCCTAACGACACGCCTGTCATGCAAAAATTTGATTTATCATAAAAATCCATTTAGCAAAGCTGTAAATGACAAGGATGGTTCATCTTTATTCAAAAACGAAAACTCATTTCGTAAATTTTGGACAATGGTACCCTCCAGCAATACACTCATCCATTGAAAAGTTCCAAACAAGAGATGAACTCGTCCTTTGACAAGCCTTTGAACTTTCTGACATTTCATGAACACAATAGCCAGATGAATCAGTCTCCGGTCCTGCCTTCAGGACTTTTTATTTGAAGGTAAAAATCAATATGGAGTATCCATCTAAAGCACAAGCATTATTCAAATTTGTTCAACAAGCTCCAGTTCAAGTTACAAACCATGTCAACATGAAAGTAGAAAGTAGGAAACTTCCTATTCATAGGGACTTATAGGTACGACTCAGAATGATATTATTATGAGCATGAAAACCGGTTGTAATCTCTTTCCAGAGATTGTTAATGACGATATGGGAATGGTCGAGATAACGTGAACTGTTCACATTTTCCATGATCGGAAGTACTTATCTGTTGTTGCAGGTGCTGCGTCTTCGAGATAGTTCTCATTTAGAGTATTGATATAAAAAGCAATGGCTTAAGTGCTTGCCAAGCTAAAAAAACAATGTTTTCAAAGGATATTACCGGAAAAACAGGGAAAACATAGGTAACACCCTTTTCTGATCTTATTTCGTAGAAAAGTGATATTTTTAGTTCATAGAGTAGTTTACTAAGCAAGATATTGCTCACTTACACAAACGATCCGACATGATGAACGGCAAGCATTTGAAAGTCGTCATCATCAAAGGGTTAGTAAGGAGTTTGCTAAACGATCCTGGTGTGCAAGAGCAAAGGTGGCAACAAACAGAAAATGTAACACGATGCTATCTCGCGAGCTTACATATGCACACGCCACACACGCACGCTAAAATGCCACACATATTTTCGCACCCTTATCGAAACAAATGTTTGTCCACAAAATAATGTATTATCGTGTTTTATATGGTTGTTGGAACGATTTCTCGCTCCTCTTGCTTTCTTGGTCACAGTTCACTGCAGTTCGGTTGAATGGTGAAAGCGAAAGTAGGACGAATATGAGGTGAAAGGGACAAATCGAGAAAAAAAGGAAGAAAATAACGAGTCAGTGAAAACGTGTAATGGAGTTATCAAGAGCAACCAGCTCTCACGAGGCTTTCCTCTGCATGAATCCGGGGAAAATCTACAATCCGCCTTGGTTTTTTCCCGGCATATGTTTCCAGCCAAAATATAAAAAAGTAGGAACCAAGCAGCGCTTTGTGGAGAGTAATCACACCGTTTCTGTGTTGTGTATTTTCTGGAGGAAAGTTTTCATGGAAAGCGAAGCCAATATTGCTAACCCCCATGCAAAAATACAATCCAGCGTATTATTCAGCTACTTTGTTGCTCTGTACCAGCCATCTCCAGCAGAAAGCAGGCGGAATTCCGAGGACTGAAATTGTGGCTGGAAAAATTGGAAGAAAATGTGTATGTGTGACAGCGACTCGTGGAGCCATGGATTATGTATTCGACCTATTACAATTTAATCTTGGGAGTCACATGACATGGATACATTCCTTACCAATGAAATATGGATATGTTTCACTCTGTTAAATATCCCAGAAAAAACGTTCTGGAGGTTTTTTCTGTTGGTAACTTTCTCTTTTGCCGCCAATATAATATGCGGCTCCTGGCACTCACCTCACAAGAAGTATATTAGTTTGGGTTGATTAAGCTTTAAGTTTGGTCAAGGTGAAGTTTTTTTAAATTAAGAAAGCGGAAAGCAGTAGCTACTACACAACTTAGCTTTTCGCTTTACAGCTAAACATTCGATGTCAAAAGTTTTCGAGACCAGAGTTTGCTCAAGAGTTTCTTGTACTTCAACTATGTTCCAGCCAAGTTTGAAAAAATGAAGTCTTCGTGAAAGCACCAGTCTTCCTGGCAAGTGACTGAAGAGAAAAAAGCACGACAAAGTTCAAACTAATAACAACATCTCTTTGTTGGACAAACATGTCATTTACGTTCGGCCTAAATAATTTCTTTTCTTTCTGTATTCCAGGTTTTTTTACGTATTACATAACGACTAGATGATCGTAAAACCGTTTCAGTTACAAAACATGAAAGAGATTTATCTTAGTGTGTTGTCTTGTGTTTTTAGCGTGGCTAATAAAATTCACTTCCAAACATTACAAAAATAACCTACGCCTCGGGTTGTTTGATCGTTGAATTTCGAGGAATTTCATAATGAAGCTTATCATTTCAGCGAAGAGTTATGGCATCAAGATTAGAACGCTTTTATTAAACTCGGTTTCATACACAATTGGTATTGCATTTAATAAAGACAAAACAAACGGTAGTATACACAAATTCTTTCATGTAACTGAATTTTCTTTTAAAAGTGTACAGATGTATAATAAGACCAATCAGAATTGTCATAAAAGTATGTATTGGAATTTGGAAAGAATTTATGTTTGTACTAACAATAGTTTATTTCATTGATTTTAAGGACATCAAAACAAAATTTAGAATTACCACAGTCCTTTCATCAGTGAAAGCACAAAAAAATGTTTCGGCCTGCAAACATGCAATCCCCAGCTCCAACTACCGTGGCCTAAATGTGCAGCCGCTTTAGTACAAACAAAACCACGTCGGATGTTAGTTCGTCACTAAATGCTTCCGGGGCTGTGGTTAAAACTTTCCGTTGAAAATGTCATACAACCATTGGGTAAAGGATGGTCGTGTCAGTTACAAAATGTAGGAAGAATATGGCCACTAATATTTTCACTTTTCCCCGTATAGTGTAGATTTTAGTTCTAACAAAATTGCTCGGGCTTTTTTGATGCACCTGAGGGCTCACAGATTTCAGTAAATTATGTGTGCTTTATTATCTATATGTTTTTGACAGGTAGGCTACATTATGTTTTACATATCATTCATATTTTTAGGGAAAACATGTTTACAAACACGCGTAGCATATTTTTTGAAGAATAATGTGTTATTTCTGAGATGAGGAAGGTTTATACAACACTCCGTCTGCCACTCACAACGAATAAAATCCCGTTTACGTGCAGAAATGCATTCGTCGGGTCATTAGTCAAAACCTAAATCTTGCAAATCAAGTTGATTTTTTTTTTCTTTTTCAAGCTGCCATCATTTTGCACACAAATCGCAGTTTTAGTAAAAACTATCTGGGACCGTGGGAGCATATACCAAAGAGAAAGTATTATATTGGAGTATTTTTTTGTTCAAGCCCGAACGTGAAAGGACAAAAAATTACGTAAGCCTTTGGGGCTTGAGTAAAACCGTAAATCACGATCGTGACGGAATTTGGAACTGTATAATAGGTCTTAATTCTGCCTATCGCATGCGACACAAAACACACCTGAAACAATTTCCTGTCTTTTTCAGCAAGAAACCAATCAATCATGAGAATATACACCGTATTTTGACTTCTATGAAGAATGTAAATTGGAATCCAAATACGCAAAATTGCAATTAATCATTAAAGTACAATGCATAAATAACTGGAATACAAAAATAGGTATTTTTCTCCAGGAACACAACGATGAGTAAATCATTCATTGCATTTGTAACTAAATCGACATTCGTCCTCCAGATTTATACGGGAACGTGTTTCCCTTCAAACAACAACAGATCTTCTACTGTGGTCACGATCTTGAGAAGGATCATACGGCTTCAAGTCATCGGTTGGAGTATTCAGTGCTGAATAGTCTATTGGAAAGTTACAGTGGAGGCTTTGTGGTGAGCATATTCCAAATAAATATTGGCCAGGTCCATGAGGATATCGCCCGAGCAAGAAGTTTGTGAAGCACAGTTTGAACAAGTGGTACGTGATTTTATTCCGACCTCCCTGGAATCAATGTACATCAAAACCGTATTAGGATTCAGACTATACACGAGAGAGAGAGAGACAAAATGCAAGCTGGGTGTTCTGAGACTTTATTACTTACATCCGTCATCGCGTTATAGATAGAGTCAAGTGTTTCATTTACGACACGAAAGTCAATTCCAAGGAACGTGGTATAGAAAGCTCGTAATTCTTCTTTGGAAATTTTCTCGGAACCTAAACATAAAAAGGGTATATAAATTCAAATAATATCATAAAAGAACTGCTTTCTACTTTGTTCATTTTGGCATTCATGTTTGCAAATTATTTGAGTAAAGTCGGAGGAGAAAAGTAATAATGCAAAATGAAAAATTTAATATTGTGGTTTGCAATCTGTATTTATCTATCATCATATCTGACCTGACTTATTAATAACTCGGTACAATATTTTTGGAAAATACTGGAGCCACAATGGAAGATCTTCGAGAACCCGAGCTTTAGTCAACAGCGTCCCCCAAACATCAAGCCAATCGTCTAAGTTTACATGTTCTCGGGTTTCTAGAGAGAACAAATAAGTTGGAAATGAACAGAAAGAGAAAATTTTTAAGAGGAGCTTAAAGCTTATAGGAAAGTCTTAAATGTTTTTGCATGGTCAAAACAAAAGTCCTACGACATACCTCGCTCACTGCTGCAATAGTACATTCCGGAAGTCTCGTCCAGCGGTTGATTGAGGAAGCACTCGAGGAATCCAGAGTGGACTTCTTTCAACACATGAAACTCAATGCACTCCGGTGACCACTCGATGTAGTGTTTGATTCTCTGCGGGGATTGAAAAACAATTTCATTTTGTTGTTTATCCAAAAAATATATCTCAGGCGATTGATATTTTATTAGCATATAGGACACATTCCTGTCACTAAAAGTATGCTAATAATTGAATTAAACTAGATTTACTTGATTCAAAGCGACAAAGTCAACTGCTGAGATGACATCGTCATGGTTCATGTCCAATACATGACGAAAAAAGTGGGTCAGCTTTGTCTTTTGGAAGTCTGAAAGAAGGTCACGCCCCGGTTTCTCGTCCTTTTTTGATAATAAATTTTCATCTTCGTTGTCCCTTTGAACGTACGTCGCTGTTTGCAAATTCAAAGCAATAAAGAAAACAATTTACACTGTAGCTCTTTACTCCAGCATTGTTATACGTCCAAAAAAAAGCCCTGAGTCAATTTTTTTTTAAATGCGAAGGAAAACACATGTACGTATCACAAACCCATGGTTTTTTTCTTTTGACATGCTTGCTTTCATTTTAGCATGCTCTTGTGTGTGACTTTCTCTACAGGAACGAGTATAGTTAGCTTTCCCACATATCAAACAACTTCCCGTAATTCAAACGCCCACAAACGGGGGGTTTATTAGATTTTAGAGTCAGCGTTTCCAAACATCGCTCTCATATCTCAGATCACGTACACTGCCAAGGCATTTTTTCATGTGTTTTCAATAGTGAAATACAATCTAGAAAAAACTGAATTCCTTCGAGCTTATTACCAGAAACGTATAAAAAATTCCTCAGCACCAAAGTCACCAAATTGAGTTTCATGTTTGAAGCCTGGAAAATGCGTGGCATTTGTAAATTGCGTTTTGTGTGCATATTATCACACGCCTCTGTTCCTCACCCATTATTCTACTCGAGAACCATTTCGGGAAGGCTTAATCGATCTAAGCTGATATTGATCTTGCAAAGACTTTGTATGTTTATCTGTTACGCTTTGCTTCAACTGGCCAATTTCATAATATTTAAAGTAAGGCAACCTACAAACTAGCTTCAGAACACTTTAGTCACAGCGTCGGGCTTAAAACTGGAGAAAGAATCAATATTAGTCCCCTATCCGTACTCTATTCGATGACAAAATTTTAATATTCATAAAATCAATAAGTTTGAGTACTGCTTTACAACAGCCTTACGGTCAGCCAAAACGTTTCCTGGCGGAATAGCAGTGTTATGATGCAATGCGCCTATTCAATATTCATTGCTGAACAACTTAATTTTCAGAAAAGGTTCGACGAGAAAAAGCACAATAGTTTCTTTCGCTATTATATTAAAAAATGGGTTTATGCATTGAGAAATCACCACTAATAAATATCGCTCAAAACACACATAGTTTTGCATTGTTTCACTTTTGTTAAAAAAGGTCGGAGTTTCGCTAGAGGTACGTCGTTTATAGACCCTTATCTCTACGAATAAAAGGTTGTTCTGGCTTTGCCGACAAAAATAATCGATCCTTTGTTAGGAGGCTTTTCACAAGAACAATGTTTGCTTTTTCCTTAGGAATGAATGTCTCAGTGGAAACAAATGTGAGCTGGACTAGATATCATAGCATAGCACCTGAAGCGATTTTGTCGAAACAAAACAAACTATAACTGGACATGAGACATGAAGCAACAAAAAATTTTCTGGCATGTGTGGAACCCTCCATGAATCTGTTTGGCAAGGCATGAATCAGGGACTCTTATGAAATTGCCTTGATTTCAGGGCACGCATTTACAGAAGTGTTTTATTTACTTGGAAACATGTTGTAACTGTAAGCTAACGGCAGTAAATTAGATTATTCTGGTAGGCGAGCTGAATTTCATGAAGTTGGTTGATTATCAACCAAATTAGTGTTAGGCTTGCCGCTTCATGCATGAAACGTATGCTTGTGAAATCTAATTTCTCCTAAGCTAACAAAGTTAATGGCCTGTGCTTGGCTCAGCTTAGCCTGAGTAACGTTGTAATTACAATCACCAGTGTCTTCAATGGCAAGTTGATATCCTCAATATTTTGAGGACGAGACAACCCATATTTATTGAACTGAGAGGAGTAATTGAAGAAACTTACCCCACACGTGGACACTCCACCCAGCGGATGGTTTCGCATGAGTAGTAGTTAAAGATAATGGGTGCTCTTCGCTTGGAATATCCTGTGAAAACTTCTTCGTTAAACTTTTTATTTTACTAAAATTCGAATGTGCTTTATGCACTGGAGGAGCCGTTGTTGTATCCGGAGTGTTGCTACCACCACCACCACCAGGAGCAACCGTAGCTCCACCACCTGAATTATTAATTAAAGCATGGTTTCCTCCAGTGGCTTCCATGCTCGCTAACACTCCACTTCCTCCTTGCAAGTCAACGTTAACACTAGAACTATTTAGGGGAGTTAGCCGTGGATGTACCCCAATACTTTCCTCAGTCTCTCTCCCGTTTCCATCTGACTCGGCTTGGTTCTCTGGCAAAGTTTTCCATCGTCGGATGAAATCTTTCGTTTTATCTTTCGTCTTTCCACATGCAGACTTCCAGTTATTAAATATTTTTCTAGTTACGCGAATAGAATGGGCCTTGTCGACTCCGTCAGAGTCATCTGCAACACTGCCAGTCCCTGAGAGGCCTATACTGTTGCTGCCAACAGGGGTAACACATGTCGTATCAGATGTAGATGAATGTCGGCTTTTACTTTTACTCCCACCTCCAACATGCTTAACGGGACTAGAAGGAGATTTTTTGCTTCCTGGTTTATTTACTCCTGCAGCGGATGCATTAGTCTGCGAGTTCGTACTCATAGCTGCTTCAGTCCTCTTGCTTTCACTTGCTTTCACTTCTGCACAACTACCGCCAATGGAATAGCTACAGCTTGATCTTATACTGCTTCCCTCTCTCGCAACTGCTGCAGTAACAGAATCACAAAATCCCATAGACTTTCCACGCTCACTGCTGTCATTGTCTGTTGCATCTGTACCGCGTCCTGATGAGTAACTGTCTTTCACTGATCGATCTGCGTTTTCCTCGGATACAATAGAGTTACTGGCTGATTGCTGACCAACTCGCTTCGAGTCTGACTTACTTGAAGTGTCTCTCGAACTTTCACCGTCTTCGCTGCTCGCAAATGCGCTCTCACTCAAAGGGCAGGGAGTAGCACCTGAGTAATCATGACTGACACTGCTTTCACCGCAATTTCCTGTGTCATCTTCATCGTCATCCGATAAAACACTACAAGGACTCGGTCTCTGTCGCTTACTTTTAATTAATGGAGTAATGGAATTATACTGCGAGCTTGTGGTCCATTTCGAGCTTTCACTTTTGTAAATTGCAAACGTGTATGAAGATGACGGCTTAATCCCTGGCGATGACTCTATTTGTTTTTCTTGTTTGGCACAAATATTGTTGTGTGAGTCTTTTGGTTTCGTAAAAGACATGAAGGAAAAGTGGTAGAGACAGGTGAATGGAAGGTGAAAGGGGAAAAAGTTATATGAGCATCCGGGAAATGTCAAAAGATCCCAAATGAACGAAAGGAGAGTGAATTTCCACTTGAACGAAAAAGCGGCGAAATGTTTTCTTGTATTTACAGTTCCTTAAGCTATCCTCGTCCTAAAAACTTAAATTATGGATGTCCAGGGACTCGGCCACATTTACGTTTGTTTTACGGTGATAGCATCATGGGCTTGGTGCAAATACATTGACAATACACTCCTCTACAGTTCATCCCACTTTTTGAAACCACCCTGTAAATAAATATCCATGACAAATATTCTCTGCCATTAATGATCACATTTTTATTTAAAAGAATGAAAGTAAATGCAAACACAAAAACTCAGAACAAACGTCCCAAACGTAAATATATACACAGAAAAGTAAATTTTGATGAGGATAGAGGCTTGAGATTTCCTTAAGATGTTTCTAACAGTTGCCCTGCAAGGCCGAAATCCACAGAAAAAGTGTGTCTAACTATTACTAATAATTACGCAGAAAAGCATCCGCCATTATTATCTCATTCCAGGTATGACAGATTTTCATGTCACGATATTCTTTTCACATACCATCAACATGATCCTCACGGCTCCCAACGTAACCAAGAAGAAAGTTTATTTGTAAAGAACCTATAAAGGGAAACCTTATTTTCCAAGTTTCATTCGCTCACTCGGTTCGCTGCCTCACATTTTTCTGAAAGTTGTTCATCGTTATCCGAATCACATTTTTTAGGCAAGATGTTCTTTCAATGTTCATTCCTACGGATGTATGCTAGATTACAGTCTTCATATCTCGAGATAACATTCTAGTCTAGCTATTCCGACTATAACTATGACTCATCATCTTACAGACCGAAAATGTTTTGTTACTTTCTTTGGTTTTCAATCCATCCACTACTCATTTCACTGTTTTGGCTTATCCTTTCGCTTGTTTGTCAATAAAACATTTTTCATTACATCATAGCCCTGGTCTGAACAACAGTGGCAAAGCAAGTAAAACTTCCTCTTTCAAGGGTTTAGTGGTACAAAAGTGCTGGTCCGCATTTCCTAGACAACTTTTCCTCATTCCCTTTTCTTTTGTTCATCCATCAAGATTTAAAGATTAATCCAAACTGGTCGGCTCATTTAGTGTAGAATTCAAGTACACAAATTTTATATCCTATATACAAACCTAAACCTTTGTTTGGCACGCCTTGGTTTACGAGAAAGTTGACTGAATGCTAGTTTCACAGGAGGAAAGGAATTGAAGTACATTTCAAGGCAATGCAGGTGAGGTAATTATTAAATTAGGTCGAGAAGAGCCTCCCGTGCTCAAGTGTGTAGGAATATTCTTTTTGTTCTTAGCTTTCACTTGAACGAACCCTGAGCATCTTTTGTATGGGCGTATTCGGTGAAAAAATGGTACACTTGTGAAAAAGATTTAAACTCGTTGTGGGACCATTGTTCTTACACCCGCTCCCGGGTATCTCGCTTCCCAACAAGAAATACCCTCGTGTCACATGAAGTATGAATGAATAAACGCTTGAACGGTGAAACAAACTTAGACTAAAGATTCTCTATCCAGCATGGTACTCGTTTCACTTTCCATTTACAATGTAAAAATGATTGTGAAAGTGTACCCATTTCCGCTTACATTACACCGTTTTTCTTCCAATGTACGCTAAGTAGAAATCTTGCCCTGACGTATTTCTAAACAAATTACATTAGAGTCAGACTCAGTATACAGCTCATGGAATAGATTTCCGAAAGGGAAGGACAGTTTAGATTGAGCCTCGCCCACCGGTAGCATATTTTCTGACATTTAAGGTGATCCAGGTTGTCTTAATGATTGAGAATGATAAAAACGTATTGTCTTTTTTTTCGTTACGGTCAAAAGGTTTGTTCGTTGTACTTTTTCTTTGATCTTACCCTTTTCAGCGATTCTTCAAGTGAATAGGCCTACTAAAATGTCACCAAAGATTTAACCATCTTTAGAGATGGTAATCGCAACGAGCAGTGTTATCCGATACAGAAAAACATGTACATATGCCCGTTAAAGTGTAAAGGGTAACTCCTTATTTACGTATTACAGACAGGTGACGGTTAAGAAAAGTTGTTTGCACTTGCACGCATGCATGTCACCTTTTTTGATAGGCACTCTCATTCTGGTAAGTAGTTTATAATAAGTTCTGACGGACTGCAAACAATCCATTATGAATTCAACGTAATAACAGAATGTTTAACCTGACAAGTTGGGTAAAAACATTCATAAATTTTGCCCCGCTCATTTAAAGCACCATGCAAACAAAACCATAAAGATAAGCCTGGAATTTTTTTTCTTCCTAAATTACCAAGAGAAAGTTTAAATAATTTTTCCAATTCACACTTACGAGAGCTGTTTCCATGTAATAAGTTTCGGAATAGCGCTTCTACCCACTTTCACATTGTTTCTTTGAAAGCACGTCCACTAAAATTTTCACAAGAGTAGTTTCCCTGGTCAACGAGGAGACATGACATGTAAATCGTTTGTCGAGATAATTTTCTTGTTCATACCACGTACACTGTATGAGAGGCTCTTGAGCTCAAAAAAGGTAATATTTTTCTTTCGCGTTTTGTAATGCGAGTAGTGAATAGTGTTTTGAGTCTGTATGGTAGTCGCTGGGAATCCGGAAAAGCACTGAAACGTTAACCCATTGGATGACTGGACTTATACAAAACCGTTAGTAGCGACTAGCGTGTCGCAAGTTAACCAATTTTGTCGTACTATATAGTCCTGTGTAGGAATACTCAAGCCATATCACCATCGCGAAAAAGGCGTAAACACTTCTTCAACTTTGAAATTGCACATTTATAACGTTTGCTCGGGTAATGGTCATGAAAAAAGAGCTCAGGTTTGTTCGGCGAAATGTAATTTTTATGTTTCATACTGACATATAATACTCTGCAATCAAACACGCAATGGCAAAGATGTAAAGCATCCATGAACACGTTTGCACCTGGCAAGGGAAATTAGTGCGGCGAGGTTTCCTTTTCTTGTTTCTGAACAGGTTTCGCCTCGTTCTCTGGCTATTTTAATCTCATCATGATAGTCATATTATTAATAAGGAATTTATATTAAACACATGCTCAAGAAATGTTCTTACGACAATTGTTGACAGTCTAGAGATCTGCCTACGCGTTTTCCCCAGAAGAAGCCACTTTCTTTACTTCAGGTTTTTTGCACATTTTCCAAAGACGGGGGTTTTTGTGCTACATACTTTCAAGAGATGTTTCTTGGAGCATTTGAAGTGGAAAATATTATTTAGATTATTGTAAGACTTTCTATTTAAATTATCCTTCCATCATCGATCCAAGGTTTTTTTGATGATGATGATGATCCAATAACCATAAAAGTCCATATGTAATTTGATCATGGAGAATCGATACTTTTAGGAAAGTAATTTCTTTTAGGGGTAATATGTTACTCATAAGTATTTGGGAGGTTATATACGGCTCCAGTCATTATTAAGTGTTTTGCAAGGTTCCTAGTGGGAATGAGTTTCCTTCGTAACTTTAATCCTAATATGAAAAGTGTGCAGCCAGTGGATCAAAATCATTCATGTTTGAGTTGAAGCCAAAATGATATACACATCTCCAAATATATCATGTTTATGTACTGAATATGTTTTCATGCTTGAACCGTTTATTGAATTATCAAAAATTTATCGTTATATTTTTTTATCGCTTTTGAATAAACGTAATATATTCTATACAAAAGTATGTACGCCGAAAAAGTGGAAACGAAGACATAAAATATCTTTTCAAAACCCGTAAGGTTTTTTAAGAAAAGTTCAAATACTAGCATGAAATACTATATTTTAACAAGGTATGAAAAAATTGCATTGATTATGCATAATTCTGACTGATAGTCGTATAAAGATTAAAAAATAGCACTGCTATGTATTAAGCAATGTTTTTGTGACGTCTAAGTGGACATCATCGCTGGCAGTGTCACCGAGTTATTTATCGTTTTGAATCTAAAACACTTTGAGAATAATGAGAATCTATCTCAATTTATATAAGTATGAGATCACACTCCTCAGCAATCCTAATATCTTTTCTCTTTTTCTCTTTCTCTTAAATGTTTCCTTAGTTTTTTTGATTGACCAACTATTCAGCTACAAATTTTTTTACATAGCACACAGGTTTTGAAAAATTCACAAACAAAATAAATATAAAATCACATAAAAACGCGAATTAATGAATATTGATTCGTATCAAAAGAGACGACATGACTGGGATATTCCGGGATACAGGTAGGTGGATTTACAATATTGATATACATACTATAAAGGCTGACTATAAAAAGTTGATTGGTTCTCACACGCAAATAATTACAAAAAGATAATTATGTGTGAGACGAATTGACTGTAATATATTACGAAAAGAAGAATATGAAACGCCTCGCTACATATCTGGAACATGTTGGAGCCGTTGTGATACAGGTTCCTGAGCATTGCTTAATTCCACATCCTCCTCAATGTCCATTTCGGAGTCAGGAGACGCTGGTCGAGACGGAACCGATCGGTCATGATCATTCGTTCCTGTTCCACTGTCAAACGAGGCAAACGACCCGTTCAGTTGGGTTAGGTCTAAAACCGTGTCATCGATAAGGCGAGGTGAGTTTGGTGCGGAAACGACATCTCGGGAATTCCCATTTGCGTTATGGTTTGTAGCGTAATAACGACCTTGTTGAACTTCGAAAAATACATTTGCTTGAAAGCGCAGTTGCCCTACTACAGGGTCCTGAGCTGGATGTCCCATTAATGGAGGAACATTTTGCTGATTTGTTCCTCTTGAAACTGGCGCTTGAGCTCTATTCAAAGCACACAGCGTTTCCTTGGGCATCCGAGAAGGGTTCCACAGGGGGTCCCCTCCTATGTTGACGGTTTTGTTGGTCTGTTGGTGACGAGAGATGAGAGCCGTCTACCGTGTCAAAAGATTCCTCGATCGGAATCGGTCCTATGCCATGAACCCCTGAATGAAAAAAATCAAAAACGTTCATTTCAATAATGCTGATAATAATAAACAAACACCTTTAAAAATGCTAGATTTAAAAAACTTACGCTCCGTTCCCCGCTTGGAATGGTCTAGCTTGGGTCATTTGATCAAATCCTCTCGTCGGGAAGTACTTTGATTTATGTTGACGAACATGTGCGGATGTTGCGTATGGAGGTTGCCTTCTGTATTCTTCCTCCTCCGCTAAAGGTGCAGTTGGTGGCAATGGGTCATGGGCGTTAGTCAGACCTGTGGTTTCCTCTTCCCCTTTCAGTCTTTCTTCTGTAAGTAAGAGACGTGGTAATATAATAAATGATATCTTCATTCCTAAATTTTATGCTTAAGATGAACTTACTTCTTCCCAGGAAGCATTTGACACAAAATACCGCAACAGCTAAGATCACAGGCAAGATGCCCAGTAATATATAAGAAGAAGTTGCCATGGCCACCGAGTTATGTTGAGCACCGTCTTTTCCAAAATTGGTGTCATTGTTGCCTTGTCCTGTACCTCCACTAGTAGCTACATTAATGAAAACATGTCATTAGTTTCGTAACTTTGATTATTGTTGTGTTTCGCGGTAATCCTGACTTGAACTTACGTATGGATTTTTCGATTGGATGACACATGCCTCCCAAATCCTCAAATCTTAAAGAAAAGTAAACTTATTAGCGAAAGAAAATGGAAATGTGGTTTCATTCCTTTTCTTGTCATTATCCGTGATGTGTAGTCCATACCTTGCAAAGCAGTCTCCGCATTCGGTTGGATGAGTTGCACAGGATTCACTATCGTAACTTTTCTGTTTCGGCTGTCGATTGACTTCAGTGCAATTGAAACACTCAATGCACCTTTGTTTAATTGCACGTCCTCCGCAGTAATGGTTCTCCGGGCATTCCTCCTTTGTCTTGCATGCACTGGAAACCTACATAATAAATGAACCATTTTATGAAGGTCAACTTGTCGTCAATTTTCCAATTTTTAAGCGTCGTTGTAACAAATACTTACTCCAAATGCTACCAGCCAAAATAAAAGAACGTTAAGCTCCATTGTGGAGCTTCTCTGGAATCTAGTAATCTCCTGACACTTGTTATGTAGACCAGTGGCCGGAATCTCTTGGGGCAACTTGTGTCAAATCTCAAGTAATTGAGATAGCCTGACAACTGTAAACCAGGGAAGCAACTTGAATTAGAGTACATTCCATACAAACACAAAAATCACATTACAAGTCAGCGCAGATCCATGATTGAAACAAAAATGAACTGCGAAGATCACAAAACTATGTACAATGTCATGCTTACATAAAAAACAATGCTTGCGGAGACTTTCATGCGGTAATGTACAGCANGAAGATCACAAAACTATGTACAATGTCATGCTTACATAAAAAACAATGCTTGCGGAGACTTTCATGCGGTAATGTACAGCAATGCATCAAGAAACTATTTTTTTACTGTGCTGCTTTGAACAGATCATTTTGAGGTAGGAAAGGATGGTTGGATGCAAGGAAAAGTGGAATCCTTTATGAACTTTCAATAACTTTCATGATGTTTCATGTACTTTTTTTACATGATCGTCTCTGATGATGATGATGACCAACTACCTTGCTGGTAACTTGGTGGCTGCTTTGTACAAAGCTAGTGAAGGCTTAAGTGAAAGAAACTCGGACGAGGAAGAAGCTTGCCGTTGCGATAGCTTTTTTCTATTCATGTGAGGATCCCGGTACTTGCACTGGTACAATTCACGCTGTTTAAAATGTGACGCAAGCACAGTTGAAAGCGACACAAAAACGCATGTTTATACACTATTTGTCTATTCAATTTTGATCACAACAGTTTTTCATGAGTAACAAGTGATAAGCATACAAAAACAGCAGAAAAAATATTGTTCCAAATGTTGATGTTGACGAGTATTTTTATGAAAATGGACTTGTATAACGTAAGAAAACTTGCACAAGCCTATTCCTACCTCTGGCTATAAATGGCACTATGTAATGTCGTCACAGTCACTTTTTTTCACGCAGCTAAATGTCTATACTTAGAAACTACAACTGGAGCGAAATCATCGTCACTTGACATCTTCACAGTCAATCTCTCTTTGAGGATAATGTTTTCTCAAGAAAGCCTTCCCTTCAAACTCAAAAGGCCCTTTGAACGTTTTTGCAGAGAAAAAAAAAGGATTTTTGTATTCAGTTTAACCCTTTCCGGACGAAAAACCTAGGCCTTTAGGTTTATTATTAGAGACGAGTCTTAACTTATGAACAATAATATTTAGGAGGCCAATATTTCACAGAAAGAAACCCTTTCCTATTTTCAAAGGTTTGAGGAATACGTAATATTTAATAACAAAAGTACTCTGCTAATAAATATCGTATCCCTTCACGGTCGGAGATCCTGGAACCAAATAACCTGACTTCACTAGAAAAACTTTTATGCTACCGTCAACCGTGCAGACGAGGGCGAGTGACTCATAGTCACAACCACTTTGCGGAGTGGTTTTAGGAGAGCGCGATTGTGGATTAATATCACCCAAACTGAAGATGGAAGAGAAAAATGGCAACGACACATTCATGAAAGTGGCATGATCAACAAACAAAGCAACAGAAGAAGAAACACTTTATGATGACCTATGCACCGACT